>JAXIVD010004601.1:20000-34708 GCA_036785275.1 Cancer borealis | reverse complement strand
ATATATATATATATATATATATATATATATATATATATATATATATATATATACACACACACATATATATATATATATATATATATATATATATATATATATATATATATATATATATACATATATATATATATATATATATATATATATATATATATATATATATATGTATATATATATATATATATATATATATATATATATATATATATATATATATATATATATATTATATATATATATATATATATATATATATATATATATATATATATATATATATATATATATATATATATACTCGCTTTTCTTGGGTACCACTTCACATTTGAGAGACAAGGCAGTTTGTAATTTTTTTGTATTGATTAATAAAAGGCAAATTATTTCAAAGATCACACTAACAAACTGGTATATAAATAATTTTATGAATTCTTTCATATTATGGTTGTATTAGTGTTATTGATTTGTATAATGTGTTTATGTTAGTAAGAATCTTCGCTTCAAATCACATCTACATATACCTATGTATTGTGACTGTTTTAGGTACTCATCACACACATTAAAACACATATATAATAACTTCTGAGGAATAGGAGGTGCTATGTGTGGGTAAATGGCAGCAGCCTCCCCCATTCTGTCTATGCAGTATAAAAAAGCCTCAACGGTGCTCTCAGTGGGTGGCATCCGGCAGCAGTTCAGCATTCCTGAAAACATTCAGCTCTCCATGTATGGAATGGAATTCCTACGTCATAGTCCTGAGCTGCTGGAGGTGGAGGGGATGGACACTCCAGACATGCAGTTCAATCCAAATGGTTACCTGACGCTGGCATCAGAGCAAGGATATGATCAGCTCAGAGAAAATTATAACTTACAGATGTACGTATTTTTTTCTTCTGAATTCTTAGTATTGTAGATTGGAGACATGAGACAAGGATGTGTAATGTTTCCTTGACTGTTTAATCTATGTATGAATAGGACATCAAGTTACCTGAAGATAAACTAAAGAATGTTGTACAAGTCTCCATGGGGTTCTCTGATAGAAAATAGAGTATGTACCAACTGCTGTAAGTCATTGAAAATAGTAAAGACAAAGGCTCGTTCACCATGTCAATCAGTAAGGGAAAATTACAACCAAATTACATTGAAATCCCTTAAAGAGTAGAGGTCTCTCATTACTTATTTGATCACTCGTTCCTAATGTGTTGGTAATAAATCTGAAAGAGGATTGCCACAAGTGACAACTTTGTCATTCTTATTGCAAACTTCCTGCACTGCTCCAACATTTTTTCTTATAATTATGTGGTGCCCGGGGGGGGGGACGGGGGCGTTATTTTTATATTTATTTATTTTGTTAATTGTTGTTCTGTTATTCTTTATTTAATTAATTTGTTTTACTTTCACTTCACTGCTGAAGGACCACCAGTGTGGTGCCTTGTCATTAAATTAACTTCGAATGGGGAACTCTCATGGCAATTAAAAATATATTTACTTTGATTAATTATATTAATTAATGGTCCCTGATGTTGGATATTTCCCTGGATATTAAGGAAAGAAAGCTGCCACCACCCCCAAAGGTTTAATGAGAATTAGGGGATTCTCAGGGAATTTAATTTCTTCCTAAAGGGAAGTTAAAATATTCGAAAGAGAAAATAATTACTACCAGGGAAATATAGGTGACCAATGAAAAGAAAAGGGGAACTGATTTAACAATTTAGTTATTTGGTAGAGTGGACTGAGTTTCAATAAGGCACATGGATTCGTGGATTTGTTTCATATCCTTTTTCAAGAGTGTTGAGCCCCTCCCTATTAACATTACCACACCAACAGAGGTTATTATAATACGAAATCACTTCTTTAGATTTACTAGTTATTTATTTACTGTATAGTTGGGATGGAATATACCTTAAACATACACTAAGGCATCAGAAGCTTAACTGTTTACAACAGAGAAAACGACCATAAACGTACACACTGAGTTGGTCTTCCTTTATCTCATTCAGAGATATCAATTCTTTTCATACACTAAAACAAACTTTATACCCTTAACTCCCTTCCCTAATTATGTCACCCTGTAAATGTTGTGAATTTAGTAACTGTACCTGAGAGTGGTTAAGTAACCTTTTTCTCAAGAGAATTTTTCCTAAACTAGGGTGAAAACATTACTTTCTGGGTTCAACATTTCCGACATATTCATCTTCCACGAACATTGAATTTCCTTCCTACCCTGAAGAACTAACAAAAAAATTACTTTGGCCAACCTAATACAACTACATCTTAAAACAAACCCACGTGGTTCCCTTATACACAAAGAAAAATATCTTAGATGGGGCATAATTCACCCCGTGGTTTGACATTACTAACAAATACATAGTGGGAAATGTGTTCACTGTATAGGTGTGATGGTGGAGTCCTGCGAACACAATCAAGGGTGAGCCACGAATGATAATTCACTTCCTTAACTCAGAAGTTAATACACAGTCACAATAACATAGAGATTACCGGGAAAAATATATATTGTACACTATGAAATATTATTTTGAAGGGGAACAGGGGACACAGGAGGCCATGCGGTTTTGAAACCACGTTGTCCTTCTTTAAGAGAAGGAAATTGATATTATCCACTTATAATAGATCTCAATAGGAGTTTACATGTATTGTCAGACTACTGGGGAAGATTGTGGACTATATAATAATGGCGAGAGGTATTGGATTTCACAAATATTGAGGGATTTCGAGAGCGATGTCACTCACCTGCGAACACAATGGAGGGTGAGCCACGAATGACGCTGTCTGGGAAAAAGGCGGGAGATGAGAAGGGGGAAGGGGGGGTTTCGAGGATATTCCTCCTTTGATCTTATTATTAATTGATTATTGAGACGTGAAATAGTTATCAATTTATAGGAAATTAATCTTGACGCTAAATAAGTGACATTTAGATATCTATTGAACCTGATCTCTGGATTACTATATAGGGGAACATTTTTGTCTACGTGACTTTCCTCAGGGACAGGCCCTGGGGTGTGGGATCACATCACATGGTGCAATATTACGTCATTCTTAACAAAATTTTGTGGGAAGATAACTAAGTAGGTTAATTATATTAGACTATGGAGAGCATTTTGACAAGTTAATAACTATTAATAATGATAAGATTATGATATTAATTTCTTTCCATAGAAAACTGTCTTGTGGGAGGGGTTGACTGCATAGGATTTGAAAGTTTGGAGAAACAATCCTAATATAAACCTTAATATAAACATATAGTATGAAAGTATGAATGATGTGAGTAAAAACATTTATATAATGCAGTATCCCCTTGGGAATACAAGATCTAAGGGCAGACTAAACATAACAAAAAAAAAGGTACATTCAGTAGGCCTATTTGAAATTAAATTGGAAGCATCACACGACTTTTCCCTCCGGGTGAAATGTTTTTACTCACTAATAATAAAAAAAAATTACATCCTAACAGGTTTACCATTTAGGAACTGGTTTAGTGGTCACTAAGGTTACAACCCACCTTGGTTTTCCATCAGTCTAACATTCACTCGACCTTCCCCACCACTCCACTACTTCTGCAGCCCTTCCTGGCTAAAACACTGGCAACGTAATATGTGGTTTCTGAGAAACCAATTGCCTGGCTACTGCTGCTACTTGGCTGTAGTTCAGATTATTGTAGGGCACACCCCAGCCCACATACTCATGAGAGAAGTATGGATGATCTCGTCAACTGTACAAGATCCCGGACACTCGGTAGCTAAGTTGAGCCTTCCCTACCCTTGGCTTTCACACCAAAACAAACAATAACATAAATTCTCAGTCATTCATCTTCATTTTCTCACAACATTCGCATTCAATCACCCTTCATTCGTTTCCGCAGCAAGTGGTCATACAGGAAGCATTTGACAGAGCTTAGGCTACGTCCTGATGTCTCCTCCACCTCCTAACACCGGCAGACTGTAGCTTAGAGGCCTAATCACACTACTACCAGGTGTGATTCCCTCACGTTAAAGTGGCCTACAGCTTCCTGAACTAGTCCATTGTGTGAACTACACACAATCCTGTGAACTTATCTTCTACTTTAAAAGTTCACCACTCCTTCAGGGCTCAAACTAGGCCCGGGGGAATTAAGGTGGATAGTCTATCGACCTGTCACACCTGGGTCGATTCACAAGCAACATACCTCCAAGGGGACTAACTTAGCACCACTAATTGTCCAAACCTGTTCCTCTACACCTTAAAACTAACACCCATTGTGGCATAGTTCTTTGGGGTTGTTTCTGCCCAGCCACTGTATCCACACTCCTCAATACATCGCTCAGGTCCACCACACAGCCGTGGAGGCATCGGTTCATCATTGTCTTTCCCGGCACACAAAACTTCCAGAGGAGTCAGTAACCACTCCTCTTTGTCCACATGTGGCTTTGGTCTTGACTGCCATGTGAAGACTGAGGATCCGATGTCTCCTGTAGAGATCTTGAACTGCTGCGACACGGACTCCAATCCGTTGTCGTGGACCATAGACTGGGGCATTCCGAGGCCTGCGACGTACTGCTCCATGCTCTCCAGAACAGTGTGTGTGTTTTGTTTGTGTTGGAAGTTTAGGGTGCCTCTAAGTTGTTGAATCTTTAACTCACTAACCTTACTTAATTTCATCACAAAAAAAAATAAACTCGAGCTTTACTAAATGATTACGGCAATGTGGGCAAAACCTGACACAAATAGGTGCCTAATTAAACAAAAATAACATCAACTTGCTTCCACAAAATCATTATCTTCCTTTACATCTAACGTTTCCCGAGTTATCCAAACTATAGCGGGATAATCGTTAGGGTACCTTAATCCAGGCTAACTTATTTACTAACTTAATCCAGACTAACTTAACCTAACCCAGAGCTATACCTTAGCAAAAGAACAAATCATGTGTCACGTAGGGCTCTGAGTACAACTACTTCATTTATCATTCCTCTTACTTGATTATTGCATGACAAGAAACTTTTTCATCCTCACTTGCTGTGGTAATTGTTAGGTAGTGCTCAAAACACTTTGAATCCCACCGCTGCCACCAGTGTGGTGCCCGGGGGGGGGGACGGGGGCGTTATTTTTATATTTATTTATTTTGTTAATTGTTGTTCTGTTATTCTTTATTTAATTAATTTGTTTTACTTTCACTTCACTGCTGAAGGACCACCAGTGTGGTGCCTTGTCATTAAATTAACTTCGAATGGGGAACTCTCATGGCAATTAAAAATATATTTACTTTGATTAATTATATTAATTAATGGTCCCTGATGTTGGATATTTCCCTGGATATTAAGGAAAGAAAGCTGCCACCACCCCCAAAGGTTTAATGAGAATTAGGGGATTCTCAGGGAATTTAATTTCTTCCTAAAGGGAAGTTAAAATATTCGAAAGAGAAAATAATTACTACCAGGGAAATATAGGTGACCAATGAAAAGAAAAGGGGAACTGATTTAACAATTTAGTTATTTGGTAGAGTGGACTGAGTTTCAATAAGGCACATGGATTCGTGGATTTGTTTCATATCCTTTTTCAAGAGTGTTGAGCCCCTCCCTATTAACATTACCACACCAACAGAGGTTATTATAATACGAAATCACTTCTTTAGATTTACTAGTTATTTATTTACTGTATAGTTGGGATGGAATATACCTTAAACATACACTAAGGCATCAGAAGCTTAACTGTTTACAACAGAGAAAACGACCATAAACGTACACACTGAGTTGGTCTTCCTTTATCTCATTCAGAGATATCAATTCTTTTCATACACTAAAACAAACTTTATACCCTTAACTCCCTTCCCTAATTATGTCACCCTGTAAATGTTGTGAATTTAGTAACTGTACCTGAGAGTGGTTAAGTAACCTTTTTCTCAAGAGAATTTTTCCTAAACTAGGGTGAAAACATTACTTTCTGGGTTCAACATTTCCGACATATTCATCTTCCACGAACATTGAATTTCCTTCCTACCCTGAAGAACTAACAAAAAAATTACTTTGGCCAACCTAATACAACTACATCTTAAAACAAACCCACGTGGTTCCCTTATACACAAAGAAAAATATCTTAGATGGGGCATAATTCACCCCGTGGTTTGACATTACTAACAAATACATAGTGGGAAATGTGTTCACTGTATAGGTGTGATGGTGGAGTCCTGCGAACACAATCAAGGGTGAGCCACGAATGATAATTCACTTCCTTAACTCAGAAGTTAATACACAGTCACAATAACATAGAGATTACCGGGAAAAATATATATTGTACACTATGAAATATTATTTTGAAGGGGAACAGGGGACACAGGAGGCCATGCGGTTTTGAAACCACGTTGTCCTTCTTTAAGAGAAGGAAATTGATATTATCCACTTATAATAGATCTCAATAGGAGTTTACATGTATTGTCAGACTACTGGGGAAGATTGTGGACTATATAATAATGGCGAGAGGTATTGGATTTCACAAATATTGAGGGATTTCGAGAGCGATGTCACTCACCTGCGAACACAATGGAGGGTGAGCCACGAATGACGCTGTCTGGGAAAAAGGCGGGAGATGAGAAGGGGGAAGGGGGGGTTTCGAGGATATTCCTCCTTTGATCTTATTATTAATTGATTATTGAGACGTGAAATAGTTATCAATTTATAGGAAATTAATCTTGACGCTAAATAAGTGACATTTAGATATCTATTGAACCTGATCTCTGGATTACTATATAGGGGAACATTTTTGTCTACGTGACTTTCCTCAGGGACAGGCCCTGGGGTGTGGGATCACATCACATGGTGCAATATTACGTCATTCTTAACAAAATTTTGTGGGAAGATAACTAAGTAGGTTAATTATATTAGACTATGGAGAGCATTTTGACAAGTTAATAACTATTAATAATGATAAGATTATGATATTAATTTCTTTCCATAGAAAACTGTCTTGTGGGAGGGGTTGACTGCATAGGATTTGAAAGTTTGGAGAAACAATCCTAATATAAACCTTAATATAAACATATAGTATGAAAGTATGAATGATGTGAGTAAAAACATTTATATAATGCAGTATCCCCTTGGGAATACAAGATCTAAGGGCAGACTAAACATAACAAAAAAAAAGGTACATTCAGTAGGCCTATTTGAAATTAAATTGGAAGCATCACAATTACATATCGCTTTCTAATAATGTTTTTATGCTCAAATATTTTGAAACGGAGATGACAGAATAATGCATTAATCATTTGAAAGTATAATTAACTTCTTGATTCTAATGTGATGATGTTTTTTTTTTCCTACAGAGATTTGGGAGCAAAAGTGTCCTTCCTCTCTAACAAAGAGCTTTCTCAAATGTATCCGTGGCTGAATGTTTCTGGTGTGGTGGCAGGAGTTTTAGGAAGAGAAAATGAAGGCTGGTGAGTAGAAGAAATCAAACATATTTTTATGTGTTTGGATCATTGTGATTTTTTGTTCCATAGCATTTTAGAGATGACTCTTTCATGTGATAGCTCTTTTCACTATTTCAAAATTAGTTTTTAGCCATTATTCATGTAATGCTGCCACAGCTGGTGATAAGCATAAATGCTATGAAACCTGTGGGTGGAATATGCAGAAGGAATACTTAAATTAAGCTTGTAAATTATGTACACAGAAAATATGTAATAATCAGAATACTGATCCACTAATTTCTTTAATTTGTTTTGCTTGTAATTTTAACCTTGCCATCTACTCCTCAATTTCAAAACAGGTTTGACCCTTGGAGTTTGTTGATTGGTATGCAACGAAAAGCCATCTCTCTTGGGACACAATATATCAATGGTAAAGTGACTGGACTTTCTCATGAGATCATGGATGACATGATTCTGGAAGGAACATCGCAGTCAAACATCAAGCGTCTCATGAATGCTGAGGTAAGATCATCAGTAACTTTAGTATGTACATTTTTTCTTTAACTTCATTTAAAAAATCTAAAAATCATTGCAATAGGTTCAACGAGTTCTTCTCTACATTCCCTAAGGATCCTCGGAAAAATGTCGTCCGGCCCTGGAGATTTAGTCTTTTTAAGTCTATCTATTTCCTTGCTAACTACTTCCCTACTTATGGCTATTTCGCTTAATTTATCATCCTCTTGTCCCCTAAAGATCTGTACTGGCTCCAGTTCCCTACCCGACTCTTCTTGAGAAAATACGGACAAGAAGTATTTATTTAATTCCTTACTAATATCCTCACCATTTTCTTTCAAGCTGCCATCCATTCCTTTAAGAGGTCCTATTCTTTCCTTTGTTTTAGCCTTGTACAACTGATAGAATCCCTTTGGATCCTTCTGGGCATCTCTAGCTATCCTAACCTCATAATTCCTCTTTGCAGTCCTAATATCCTTTTTAACCTTCCTAGCTAGGTCATTATACTGTCCTACTACCTGTACTTCTCCCCTTTTAATTTTCCTATAGAGTCCCCTTTTTAATCCAATTTCCCTTCTAATGTTGCTATTCATCCATTTTGGATCAGTAGCTGATAGTTTGTAAATAGTGGTTTGTCCATTGTAAATGATAAACTACTTTATTATTTACTTCTCTCCTATTGTATTTTTGCTTATTTTTCTCAGTATGCCTTAATGTTTTCATAATGCCTTTTAGTATGTTTAGGTGTTTTCAATGTGTATTAGTGTGTTCATGTGCTCATCTAAGACTTCTTGGTCTGTTCAGGTCACACTGGCTGATGGGGAGAAACACAATATCAAATTTGCGATTGTGGTGGTGGCTGCTGGGGCATGGACAGGAGAGATTGGTCACATGGCAGGGATAGGGAAAGGGACAGGCATTCTAGGTGTGCCCATCCCCATTGAGCCCAGGTAAATTATCATTCTTTGATTGTCTTTTTGTTTGTGTAGTGATTTTTCCTTAACAGAATGAATTCCATTTGATTGCATTTCTTGCTGTTTGGAATTGGAGTGTCACAAGCAGCTGTGATTCACTATAATGAAGTTTGGGCGTGTATTACTGTATGTACTCCATCTGCTAAACTAAGAGATAGAACACCTCTTGTGGGGTGGAGACAGAAGGAGCATCTTGACTCCTTATCTTCCCTGTAAGTTTATGATAATGGTTTACTTTGGTATTAGGTTTGTACAAGTACATATCTTAGAAACTTTCTAGTAACAATTTGTAATCTGCACTCAAATTTCTCAATGTTCTGCCAAGTCACTCAGTAGGTGTACAACAGTTTACGGGCTAAGCTGACTATCCTCTATTCATATATTATTTTCCAGAAAGCGCTATGTGTACTGTGTCCATGCTCCAGATGGCCCAGGTCTGAACTCACCCTTGTTAGTTGATCCCAATGGCACCTACTTCCGTCGAGAGGGCCTGGGAGGATTGTACCTCTGTGGACAGTCACCATCAGAGGATGAAGAGCCAAACGTGGATAACCTCAATGTTGACTACAGCTTCTTTGAGGATAAAGTGTGGCCAACCATAGCTCAACGAGTTCCTGCGTTTGAAAAGCTGAAGGTATGGATAGTGAGATTCTGTTACCACCATTATCATCAATATCATGATGATCATCATCATTTTGAAAGGCAGGCTGCATGTTTATAAAGATCAGCCTTTTACCACCAGACTTGGCATCAGGTGACAACTTTGTTCTAAGTATTTAATTTCTCATGGATTAATCCAATGGTCATAGAGAAGTAGCTTTTCAAAATTCTGGTAAACATCTTTAAATCACCCTATATGTTCGCCCTGCGGTGAATTAACCTGGGTAACCTTCAAAGGAAGTCATCACCCAGGAAACTTTAAGTAGGTACTTATATACTACCAAGGAGAGTACAGATACAGAGCACACAAGGACCCACTGTCCGAGGTCATTGGAGTAGACCGTATAGACATGAAGTAACTGTCTGTTGGATAGTGGGTAGGCCTGGGTCAAATGAAGTGAGAACTGGGGGAGGGTACTGACTTGACTCGACAGAAGGCCTCATAGTGGTTTGGGGTCCACAAGAATGTCCTCTTAGGGTTACATACAACATACAACCAGTCCTGTCCTGATATCCACATACATTTTCCTATTTGTATTTACATATTGTTTTTGTATGGTATCTGAGTTAACCTCATGTTGTCTTGTCTCCATATCTACTTTTATCTAGGCTAGTCATGGATATTCCTTGCTCATGTGATCCATTCCCCCAAAAAGCCTATCTGCTGTTGCTTTTATGCCCTTGCTTTACCTACCACAATTAATGGCAATGTAGTCTATATGTTTACTCAAATTTTCGTTGATACTGCATTCCTTATTAGTAACTGGTTATCTGTTCTGGCTATTTAGCTTCACAGTTCCTGGGCTGGTTACTATGACTACAATACCTTTGATCAGAATGGCATCATCGGACTTCATCCTCTCTTCTCCAATATGTTCATCGCTAGCGGCTTCAGTGGCCATGGTAAGATATAATATAGTTGGAGTATGCTCAATGAAAGTGTAACTGACATAGAATATATTGATCTATCTTGAATGTAATGCCTAGTATGCACATTATATAAAATGGGATTTATGTTCCCTTTACTTCTGTGTATTTAGCTGTTTTACTCTCGGAGATTTTGTACATATACAAAAGAAAATCATTTATAGTCCTTGTAAAGTACATGTAATCTCAAGTATAAAGAAAATAAGTCAGTAAAGGCACTATTTACTTAATACAAATTTACATTCATGCATTGGCCAGACCTCACACTTCCCGGAGGATTATCTCAACCACTTGCAGGTAAAGTCTTCACACTTTACCCACCATTCTGAAGTGTAGATTTATGTTGCACTTTTCATAAAATCATTAGTACAAATTATGCCAGTGCGTTGTGAAAATTGATGAGTAGTGAGTCTCTTGGAGGCATCCCACAGTACCTCACTCTTATATGCTGTATATTATGGATTAAAGCAGGTTTTTTTTTTTATTTGTTTTTGTTGTAAGACTTTTAACTAGAGAATATTTTGTAATGGTTCATTTTATTTGATATGTAATTGATGTTGCAAATACCAAAAATTTAGTGATGAAGCACTTTTAAGATATAGTGATACCTTGGTTGACGAACTTAATCTGTTCCAGAAGGCCGTTCGTAAACCAATTTGTTTGTAAACCAAAACAATTTTTTTCATAAGAAGTATGTAATGTAAAATTGGATTAATCTCTTCCAGGCCTTCTCAAAATTTAAAGTTTACTGGTTAAGTAAAAATATTGCTTGTATATCCCTTAAGGTTCGGGTGATGGCTGTAGCTGGTCATCGAATCAACCTAGGGATGTGGCTCTAGCCGTCATTTGTTGTCCTGCCATTATTTAGATTTACATCCTGTAATTATTGTCATTGTATCCAATGGTTGATGTCAGAAATCACTTGTTGAATTTTTCAGGTATCCAGCAGGCGCCAGGAATTGGCCGGGCCATCATGGAGTGCATTGTTTATGGTGGCTACCAGACCATCAACTTGGAACGTTTTGGCTTTGAAAGAATCCTTGGAAAGGTTCCTCTCTATGAGTCAAACATTGTCTAGTCTATTCGTTATATTCTGTAATTCAATCCAGAGTGCTAGCTGCGATTTTATTTTGTAAATTAATATTTGTGTGTCACTGGTAAACTCTGGAACTCTCTACCTGAATCTGTATTTCAATCTTCCTACGACTTGAACTCATTTAAGAGAATATCAAGACACGTGCAACCTTGATTTGGTCTCCCTTTTATTTAGGGAATCAGCAATTAAGTGGACTTTTTTTTTATAGTTTTTTATTCCCTTGGCTGATTCTTCAATAGCATTAAATGTGCAGGAATAATTTAAATTTGCCCATGATTTTAATTTACCGGACGGCCGCTAGGACGCAACGGCGCTGTGCTCTGTCATTCTGGATTAGTGCAGCGGCGAAATTCATTGTTTTAACGCGAAGCACCCCTCAGGTGTTAACATTTACTATATTTCTGTAATATTTGCCCCTAAATATGGCTCCCAAGCGACCAGGAAGTGATAGTGTTGTTGGTGAAGCTAAGAAAAAGTGCAAACATATGACAATATCAGTACAACAGAAGGTAGACCTGTTGAGGAAGCTGGATAAAGGTGTCTCAGTGTGGCCCCTATACCAAAAGTACAACATTGGGTCATTAACTGTTTATGATATTAAGAAGCAGAAAAATCAACTTTAAGTTTTACAGTGAGTCTGACAGTAAGAAGAGCATGGAGGTTCATAAAACACTTAGAGGGAAAAGGCAGTGATTTAGACAGTGCTCTCATACAGTGGTTTAAGCTTAGGCGAAGTGTTTTAAAGACCACCTGTAGTCCGAAATTTTCCGTGGTCCGGCAAGCCTCAGGTCCGGAAGTTGCCGGATTTGGGAGGTTCAACCTGTATTCTTTAAAAAAAACTCCCTTGAAAAGCATGGGAAGGAAATGTATCACTAATTTTCTATTCTTAAAGATTTATTTCCTCTCTCGGCCTTGAATTTCTTCCCTTGAATCAAGTATATTATTGGAACATCAGGAAAAAAATTTACCCTATTCCTTCAATAATTCCTTCGTTGTATTTGATCTTGTGTTGTTGATTTATTTTTTATAATATCATAATATATTGGAAAGACGTGCAACTGTATCATATCACCGAAGGAAAGAGAGTTTAGTAAATATATGAGGCATTTCTTCCATAATTGTCAAGACTTTACTAGTAACGTCTGATTAATAGATGCGAATGTAAACAAAACGCTGCAGCCACCCGCCATATTCCCACGGAATACTTATGAGAAGCTAACTCCTCACCCTAAACATCACCACCTTGGACCTGCCCACCCTGCTGAGGGCGGTGGGCGTGCATCCCTCGTTGCCATAAACAACAACTACAACTACAATACTACACTTATCGCCTCTAGTAAGTATTGCTTATCAAAGCATTTCTTTCTGTGTTTGAACAACATCAAAAACTTTGAGATATCCAGAAGGGCCTGTTTTTCAGGAATACTTTATATGATGAAGATAGATATATTGTAATGTTCACAGAGTGCAAATGTGGTGATATATAGTTTAGCAACAGCCCATTATAACTCCACTCTCTTCCATTACAACCAGTTTATTCGTACTTAATATAGTAGAGTATATAGTACCTTCTCCTGGATGTTTCTCTTTGGTATTACTTAACTTTATGCCATTAAACAGTAGATGGTTATGGCTACCCTCAGCTTGTTGCTCTTACTATTTACAACATTTTCACTGATCACACTACCTGTCGGAAAATAAATAATAACGCTGCAATACGTCCGGGAATGTGGTGCGTTTGGGGACTTTTTTCTAAGTCCACTTAGTCCAGGGAGCTGCATGGCACTTGAACATAAACAAACACTATCAATTGTAAAGTATAAATTTACCTAATCTTTTATTGTATTTTTTTAATTTTTTTATTTTTTTAATCGAGGTTTGCATCAGGAATTTTTATGATCTTCCTCTTTGTGTTTGAGGTGTGTCATATCAGAGGAACAGACAGGGCCGGATTAACCTGTACGCCATAGCATAGGGCCCTAAGCAGTAAGGGGCGCGCGCACACACACACACACACACACACACACACACACACACACACACACACACACACACACACACACACACACACACACACACACACACACACACACAAAAAAAAAAAAAAAAAAAAAAAAAACCTTAATGACGTTAATGTTATTATACCTGCGTTTATTATATTTTTTCTTCTAAAATTTCTTTCTTTTATAATATGCGTAAGCGTGATTCTATTGTTTCAGATGTAGTTAGAGCCGAGCCGGGAAGAGTCGGTCATTGTTAGGCAATAGAAAAGAAACAATTTCTGTGACCTCTCCTTTCACCTTCTACCTTCTTTTCATCTTCCTGAATGACTATAATAACCATTACGTCTTCTGAAGGGTAATAATTATTATCACCGCAAGACACGGGGGACTGAGTTGTTTCCTCCTCACCCTCTACTTCTCGGTGATTACCTCAGCCGGGAGACACACCTGGAGGAAAAAAAACCTGAGAATGAAAACATATAATAACGCATAGATTTAACACTCACCACGTCACATCCCACGGAGCCTCTTTTCCCTCCTCTGATGGACGAAGAGGAGGAGGAGGAGGAAGAGGTTGGTGTCTAGGAGGTGAAGGGGGTGAGGGGGGCCCACAGCAAGGTACTATAAGGTACTACAAGGTACTATAGTCCGGGTGTGTGTTGAATTTCGCCACACTTGAAGTGAGCACCTCAGTTTTTTTACGTTTATGGAACCACTACCGAGTCTTCTACATGATATGTGCGTTTCGTGTTTGTACGTGACACGGACCTATTCTCCGGTTTAACCAAAAGTAGAAATAAGGCGTTGTAATTATTAGTGAAATGTTGGCTTGTGTTTTGGCGCCAAACCTGCGTGGGCGTGGGCGTGGGCGTGGGTGAGGATGACCAGCAGTCTTAAAGAAGTGATGAAGTGTTAAATCCATGAGGTACGTTATATCGGGATTTATTTTATACTTAATTTATTTTTCCCTTAGCCAGTACCCTTTCAATGTAAAAAAAAAAAAAAAAATCACACGACATTAACACTAAATTCGCTATATATTACGACATTAACAGTAAAATTCGCTATAGAACACGACATTAACACTGATTTTGTTATATAATACGTCATTAACACTAAATTAACACTGATTTTGC
>JAXIVD010004601.1:5000-15000 GCA_036785275.1 Cancer borealis | reverse complement strand
GGGAGGGAGCGAGCGAGCAAGCGAGAGAGAGAGAGAGAGAGAGAGAGAGAGAGAGAGAGAGAGAGAGAGAGAGAGAGAGAGAGAGAGAGAGAGAGAGAGAGCGAGGGAACGAGGGAGGGAGGGAGGGAGATAGATAGAGAGAGAGAGAGAGAGAGAGAGAGAGAGAGAGAGAGAGAGAGAGAGAGAGAGAGAGAGAGAGAGAGAGAGAGAGAGAGAGATCGTATCTACAATGGAAATATTTTTAGCATGAAAATAACAGGTGGGTTGTGACATGCACTCGGCCGCCGGGGTTGTGGAGTGAGGTGAGTGGACGCTATGCAGCCGTGACCTGGCGGCGGCGGTGTCATCAGCAGGTCGTGTCCTCGTGGATGGCGGGAACGGTACAATTTTCCTTATTCTTGAGCCACCGATGTTGTGACAGAAGTGAGACAAGAATAGGAGATTTTTTTTATTACTTTTCTGGCCTGGTCGTGGATGAGTTATTTGTGGCAAAGATAGTTTTTTTTCTCCTTTTGACGTAATGTTGAATGGTGGTCTGTATGTGTATTATCAGGTATGAATCATGTGTACCTGTGTGTTAATTTTTTTATACGCGTTTATTTACCTTACAGCCCTGAATGTGACCTTATCTGATCACGAAATGGGAAAAGGAAAAAGAAAGTGGAAAAAAAGGCGCGTCTCCCTTAAATAGAAACTGTGAACAAAAATAGTGAACAAAGAAAGTGTTTCCTTGAGGCTTCTTTGAACTACATAGAAGGAGGGAGACACACCTCATGAACCTTCTGTCTGTGTGTATGTGTGTGTGTGTGTGTGTGTGTGTGTGTGTGTGTGTGTGTGTGTGTGTGTGTGTGTGTATGTGTGTGTGTGTGTGTGTGTGTGTGTGTGTGTGTGTGTATGTGTGTGTGTGTGTGTGTGTGTGTGTGTGTGTGTCAGTTCCTCAGCTTTCTCACCACGCCTTTCCTCCCATCATGGCATGCACAACCCTAGTACTTAAAGCAATATAATCTTCCTTCTGCAAAAGATTACAGGGTGTAGGGAGGGAGAGAGAGAGAGAGAGAGAGAGAGAGAGAGAGAGAGAGAGAGAGAGAGAGAGAGAGAGAGAGAGAGAGAGAGAGAGAGAGAAGAGAGAGAGGGGGGGGGGAGAGGTATACATAGGTGTGTCTCCTTTCCTCTCCCCTCTCCCTCTCGCACCTCTCATTACAAGGGTGCTGGGGCCTTCAACCTTTACCACACGCCACAAAGGTCACACCCCCGCCCACGCGACGCCCACACCGCCGCCCTCGCCCGCATGCACACCCGCACACTCAGGAAATCGTGTACTTGTAGAACTTGACTGTTACCTTGGCCCGCCCATTCGTGCCTCACCTGCATCACACGCCCGCGCCGCCCGCTGACTCCTATATATGTATGCATGATGGTAATAATGATAATAATGTCATGCAGATGTAACAGAAGCAGATCGCATGCATGTGTGTTCTGTTCTAAACGGAAAAGTGTCATGAACATAGCGTTGTGAAATGATAGGATGGCAGGTGTTTGTCCTCGTGTGGGTTTGAAAAGGTAGCGCCGTGGGGTGTGTTGAGGTAGTGGTGGTGGTGGTGGTGGTGGTGGTGGTGGTGGT
The DNA here is from genome assembly GCA_036785275.1 of Cancer borealis. Lineage (NCBI taxonomy): Eukaryota > Metazoa > Arthropoda > Malacostraca > Decapoda > Cancridae > Cancer > Cancer borealis. Next base: position 13,379 of record JAXIVD010004601.1, on the reverse strand, counting down.
GGTGGTGGTGGTGGTGGTGGTGGTGCTGCTGCTGCTGCTGCTGCTGCTGCTGCTGCTGCCATGAACGCCCCTCCGTAGGCTGTGTTTATTCAGATATTTGCACAATTATTGATTTATCTACTTGTTTATATATTTACCTGATTTTTCATCCACACATTTTTTCATTTATTTATTTATTGTTTATTTATTTATATACTGGATATTTATATTCCTACTTGTTTATTTGATTTCTTTATATTTTTACGTATCAATCATTCAGTTTATGCACCGATTTATATACCTACCTATCTATCTGTCTATATATATTTTTTTACCTGTGTCTATCTATTTATCTGTTTATTTTTCTACCTGTCTATCTTCATCAATTTACACGCCTACGACTACCTCCTTATTTACTCTTTACTCTTTACTCTTACCTTGTTTACCCACACATTTCCGTTCGCTCATATCAATTATTATTATCATCCTCTCTATTTATTCTCCATCTTATTCTTCATTATCCATTTATTCTTCATTACCCACTTATTCTTCCGTCCGTCTTTTCACTCTTCGTTACTTTCACATTTGCTTTGTAATTCACCATTTTATTTATTTTTTCTTTATATATATACTTCAGATTTATCTCTTTTTCTTTTATATTATTTTAACTTGTAAATGATTTGTGTATAATTAATTAATACATTTCGTAAAATTTTTCCTTATTATTTGATTCCTCAGTTTATCAGTAATGAATTTCCAGTTTTTTTTTATATTATATTTTATTTCCTTTATAAATTGACGTATTGTGATAACGTAAAGCTAGCTTAACCTAAGCTGAGTTTACGAACTTCTTTTATTCTCTCTCTCTCTCTCTCTCTCTCTCTCTCTCTCTCTCTCTCTCTCTCTCTCTCTCTCTCTCTCTCTCTCTCTCTCTCTCTCTCTCTCTCTCTCTCTCTCTGTAGGTATCATAATGCAATAACTTGGTCAATTTAATATTTTCTTCGCTTACATTTTGCTTACATTCGATGGTCATATTTTTCTTGTTCATTGCATTTCCAGTCGTGTCCTCGGTGTGAAAGAAGGTGGTGGGAGGGGGAAGGAGGGAGAGGGGCGTGGGGGTAATGGGGGTAGGTCAAATATATCTCTTTTCCTTCCCTCCCTTTTTCTCTCTTCTTCTTCTTCTTCTTCTTCTTCTTCTTCTTCTTCTTCTTCTTCTTCTTCTTCTTCTTCTTCCTCTTCTTCTTTTCCTTCTTCTTCTTCTTCTTCTTTCTCTATGCTTCCTTTCTCCCATTATCATTTCTCTTCTTTCTTTTTCCTTTCCTTCGTATCTTTTTATCACTTCCTGCCCTCTTCTTGTGAGTTTCTTTTATTTTTATCCTCCTCCTCCTCCTCCTCCTCCTCCTCCTCCTGCCTTTGCAAGCTTTTGTTCTCGTGTGTGTGTGTGTGTGTGTGTGTGTGTGTGTGTGTTGTGTGTGTGTGTGTGTGTGTGTGCGCTTGTATGTGTACGTGCGTGCAGTCCCACCTCGGAACACACTCTTAAAACACACACACACACACACACACACACACACACACACACACACACACACACACACACACACACACACACACACACACACATCGACAATCTTCTAATGTTTCTGCAACACATTTTCTTTCCTTACCTTGCAACACAAATGATTATAATTGGCTTATCACCGCTATCACTACCACACCTCCTTTCCTCCTTCCCTCCTTTCCTCCTTCCTTCCTTTCCTCCCTTCATCCTCCTCTCCCTTTCTCCCTCAGTGCCTTCTTTCTTTTCCTCCGTTAATCTCTCCTATTATCCTCTTCACTCTCTTTCCTCTTCTTAGCGTGTTGTATCCATTCTCCGTGATTTTTACTTTTCCTTCCATCTCTCTCTCTCTCTCTCTCTCTCTCTCTCTCTCTCTCTCTCTCTCTCTCTCTCTCTCTCTTTCTCTCTTTCTCTCTCTCTTTCCAGCCTCGCACAACCTCAGCTACGTAAGTAACACCGTGTACAGAAAAACTAACGTAAACAATTGCCTAAAAATTTGCATGTTTAACGCGCGCAGCCTCAGAAATAAATTCTCAGATTTAGAAGCACTTGCAGCATCTGAAGATTTTCACATTATTGCAGTATCGGAATCTTGGATTAACACAGAAAATAGAGACTTTTTAGCAGAATATAATTTGCCAAGCTATTCAATATTCAGTTGCGAACGATAAAATAAAAAAGGTGGGGGCGTTCTTTTTTACGTGAAAGCCAGTCTTAACCCTACAGTCTTGCAAACTGAAAAAATAGATAACGTAGATGTTATATTTTTACAACTGAAAACACGTTCTAAGAAAATTATTATTGGACTCATTTATAGACCACCAGTACACAATAATAATAGCGATAGAAAATTATTCGACCAGATAATCGAAGTAAGTAATTCATTTGAAAGCGTAATCTTTGGAGACTTTAATCTTCCTGTAACTTCATGGGGAAATTCTCTTAAATCTCATATGGGTCACGACTTATATAATAATTTATTAGAGAGTGGCTTATGTCAGCACGTAAGCAAACCCACGAGAGGTGATAATATACTAGATCTTGTATTTTCAACAAACGACGGTCTAGTAAGTAACGTTAATACGGGCCCTGAATTCAGTACCAGCGACCATAAAATTGTCTCTTTTAACATAAATCTCGAAGTTTACAAAGATAACGTAAGCGAAGAACTTATCTTCATGTATCGAAAAGGTAACTTTGAAAAACTGAGAAAGCTTTTAGCAGATACTGATTGGAGCATAGTAGACAACGAAACCGATGTAAATAGATCGTGGGAAAAGTTTTATAACATCTTAAATGAAGCCGTTAAAGTATGCATTCCCGTTTGTAAGAGACGTCCACGTAAAAATAAAAATATTAATAAACCAAAATGGTGGAATAGCCAGATTGAGGCAGGATTATTACTTAAAAAGCGGGCACATGATAAATATTTACTATCACAAAACGAAAACGATAAAATAGAATACGAAAGACTAAGACGCGAAACAAAAAAGATGATTAGACGAAGTAAAAAAGATCTCGAAATATATATTGCGAATAAAACTAAATCCAACCCCAAGGAATTTTACACCTACGTACGTAATAAAAAAGTTATCACAACTAATATTGGCCCACTCCACCTAGAAAACGGTAAGGAAATAAATACAGAATCAGAAATGGCCGAAGTACTAAATGATTATTTTGCATCCGTTTTTACTGTTGAAGACACCGATGAAATCCAGGAAGTAACCCCAGCTAAACCTAACTTAATTCCTTTAAGCGATTGTCACTGAGGATATAATAACTAAGGCACTTGATAAAATTAAAGTAAATAAAACTCCTGGTCCTGATTGTATTGCACCGAGAGTCTTAAAAGAGGCAACATTTCAAATCAGCAAACCTCTTGCAATACTATTTAATAAATCTTTAAATTCTGGAAAAGTTCCCGACATTTGGAAATTAGCAAATGTTACCCCTATACAAAAGAAAGGAGATAAAACACTACCGATTAACTACAGACCAATCAGCCTCACATCCGTAGTTGGTAAATTAATGGAAACTATAATACGCGATAAACTAGTGACTTTTCTTGAAGAAAATAGCATGATTAATAATTCTCAACATGGTTTCCGAAACAAACGATCTTGCTTAACGAATCTCCTTGACTTTTATAACGATGTATTCAACATTTATGACGAGACAAAAGCGGTCGATATAATTTATCTCGACTTTCAAAAAGCGTTTGACAAAGTTCCCCACAAACGGTTATTAAAAAAATTAGAATCACACGGCATATCTGGAAATATTCTTAAATGGGTTGAAGACTGGCTTTCCGAAAGAAGACAACGCGTTGTCATAAACGGTAAATCATCTAACTGGCGAGACGTTAAAAGCGGTGTGCCACAGGGCTCAGTACTTGGTCCCATTCTTTTTCTAATTTACGTAAATGATATTGATGAAGGCCTCACTTGTAAAATATCAAAATTTGCCGACGATACGAAAATCACGAGTAAAGTAACTACAACCGCCGATAAACTACAATTTCAATCAAACCTCAACATGTTAGTCAATTGGTCAAAGAAATGGCAAATTAAATTTAATGTTGATAAATGTAAAGTTTTGCATATCGGTAGCAATAATCAATTAACTAAATATACAATGTATGACTGAACTTTCCAAGGTTAACCATGAAAAAGACTTAGGGATAACTATTAGTAATGACCTCAAACCAGATAAACATTGTTCAGACGTTGTAAAAAAAGCTAACAAACTGGTCGGTTTCATCGGTAGAACTTTTGATTATAAATCTGAAAAAGTTATCCTTACATTATATAATGCACTCGTACGCCCTCATCTAGAATATTGCATTCAATTTTGGTCACCATACTATAGAAAAGATATTAATAAGCTGGAGAGAATACAAGGAAGAATTACTAAAATGATCCCAAGACTGCGAAACAAGTCTTACGAAGAACGTCTAAAGGAGCTGAACTTATTCAGTTTATCCAAACGTAGGCTACGAGGAGACCTAATTGAGGTATTTAAAAATTTCCATGGTTTTGATAATATTAACATAAACGATTATGTAACTACCGATCTCACAAGCTCCACCCGTAACAATGGCTTCAAGATCATTGGTAAGCGCTTTAGATCAAACGAAGCGAAGCACTTTTTCTTCAATAGAATCGTAAATGTTTGGAATTCTCTCCCAGCACAAATTGTCAACAGTACTACAATTGAATCATTTAAGAAAAAACTCGATAAGCACTTAGCATCTGTTCACCAAGTCGAATATTTCACTACTGCGTAATTTTTTTAAATTTTTTTAAATATTTTTTATAGCATAGATTACTCCTTGTTTTTTATTTCTTTCCTATACAAATTCCATGTTAGTTTTTTCATGCTACATGGTATCACTTCTTCTTCCGGCCAGCTTCGGCTGGAGGGAGGGGTGGGTGGGGAGGAGCCTTCCACTTTGCTGTCCTTTTGTCTCTATCACGTAGATATTATAGTAGTAGTAGTGTAGCTAAACAGACAGCCTCGTTAGGTCTAGTAGGACTGTTGCTGTCTGTTCTTCCTTTGTACTCCTTTGTACTCCTCCTCCTCCTCCTCCTCCTCCTCCTCCTCCTCCTCCTCCTCCTCCTCCTCCTCCTCCTCCTCCTCCTCCTCTTATTTTTCTTCAATTTAATTACAGAAAAAATCTTGTTTGAACCATTGTGTATTTGTAGTTTTTTTTGTGTGAGTATTGTTCTCATACTTTCCTTGACTTTTTTCGTTTTTTCTTTCTAATCTATCATATTTTTTTTCTCCCCTCCTCATCCACAGCTTTTTCCTCCTCATCCCTTTCCTTTTTCTTTTCCTCCTCTTTTTCCTCCTCCTCTATTTTCTTTTCCTTCTATTGTCCCTTCACCTCTTTCTTTTCCCCCTCGTCCTTGTTGTCGTCGTTGTCGTTGTTGATGTCCTCCTCTTCCTCCTTCTCCTCTTCTAATCCTTCAGTATATGCAGCAAGTTTAGGTTAAGGAAAGGACACCACCGCCGTTTTGCCATTAAAGAAACTTAATTTTTCTCCAAAAGTATGGAAGTAATTAAAAAAAAGTAATGACAGCATCGAATTCAATTATGGACTTTATTCTTTGTCGATATTACGGTGCCACACAATTGGAATTCACATACGTGGACATTGATGAGAATAAACGTTGCAGATCTTTCTACTGCTTATATGTAAGAGACAGACAATAGGAGACAAATTCCATCTGATCGACGTACACACTAACCAGATTATGTATGTTTGTGTACGTTTATGGTTATACGCGAGAAAGTGTTACTAATTCATTTTGCATAAGATGGCGCAACACCATGTTGACTGATGTGCGAGTATGGTTGAGGCGGACATTATATTGGCGTATAAGGCATGGAGGTGGCCTGTGTTCACGGCCATTAGTGGGCGGGCGGGGACCACGGGGTAACGGTGTGATCATTTTCTCTGTTACTGATGCAAGACTTAAACAGTATCTTCATTCCTTCTTCCTCTCCCTTCACTGGATAAGTTTATACTCGTAGTGTTTGTCCACCGTAATTTCTGAACCTGTGGTGATGTACTGTTATAAGTGCAAGACTTTACCAGTTACTTCACTCCTTCCTCTCTTCATTACTAAACTCTAGAACATTCTGCTATTCTGTTGAGTGTGTGTCCACCTTCCATAACGTGTGGTGATGTACTGTTGCTGGTGCAGGAGTGAATCAGCATCTTCACCCCTTCCTCTCCGTCACTAGTAACTTATGGAACACTGCGTCCTACTTGTACTAGTTTCTTTTTTCTCCACTTCCTACGATGTGGACTCCTTCGTGGGGAGAATATCAAGACACCTGTAGAATTAGATTAACCTTGCCCTTTTGAAACTTTTTTTTTCGAGCAGTGTTTGGTGGATTTTTTTTTTTCTTCTTAAATTTCTTATGCAGCCCTTGGCCCTTTTCCTTTCCTCATATTAAAACAAGATCACCGTTGCCTTGCGTCGTATTTTATTGCTGGCGATGTATTTCTATTACGTTGTGTGTTGTTCGTGTGACGTGTAGGGAAGCAGCCTGTACTTCACTTACCAATTTTTATGTAACTAGATTTTCCATCGCCAAGAACATTATCCTTTTGTAGCGAGTTTGTCGGCTAGATGGTCAGGAGTCTCTCAATGCTGTGCCGCCAAGAGTAGTGTTTGCTTTCAGTCAGTAAGTCAATCAATCATTTGATAGTAAGCCCCTAGATGTTGCGCCTCCCCAATGTATTATTTTCTGTCGCTTAATCGATCATTCAGTCGCCTGGTTACAGCTTCTTCGTTGTTAAGCTGCAAAGAACATTATTCACATTTAGACAGTCATATATTCAATCATTGAATTAATAATTCCGTCGTTCGATGTTTTGATGCTGAGTATATACATGGATCACTTTAATTAAGCAATCAATCAATCACTCATTCTCTTGGTTACGGGTCCTATGAGCATTGTTCACTCCAGTCAGTCAGCCAGTCAATCAATTAATGAATTTGTCGGTCAATCAATAGCTAAGTTCTTCATATCCTGTGATATTGGACCGCGAACATGGTTTTTCCCTTTAATCCTTCAATCCAGCACGAGTAGGTGGGTTTGATACACCCACTGGTCTGACCCCACAAGGTCGGCGATGGTCCCATGCAGGTCCCCAAAGTGAGCCATGACCTCCAGCGTGGCACAAGTGGGTCGCGGGGCCACGCAGGGAGGGTAGCTAAGGGAAAGGTGACCATAGAAGGAAGACTTCATGGATGGTGGATTGTATGGTGGAAATGAATACACTTGTGGCGACATACCGGAAGGGTCATTTGACGAGGAACGATTAGAATCTCAATAAAGGAGGAAAGGTTGGTGTGGTAATGTGAAGACCTCCTTAGCGTGGAGTGCGTGCGGGAGGCACGGAGGTGGCAACGAAGGGTCAGAGGTGCGGCAAGAGAGAGTGAGCAAATGAAGGCTGAGGGGACGCGTGGGACGGAGAAGAACGGGAAGTAAGGCGGACGTGGGCGAAATGTCGATGTGTTGAGACATGAGGTGAAGGTGCTCGGCGGCCTAGCTGGTGATAATTTGTATAATATCATATGAATCTTTTCCTGCAGGACAGAGTTGAAGAGGCATGTAGGGGGTATGACGCTCCGGTTGTTGGGTTAGAAGGAAGGAAGGTGCGGCGGGCAAGACAAAGTCGTCGTTTGCTTCTTGACTCCTGCAGGTAATGGTTCGTACTGATGTCATTGCTAGTGGGAAGTTTTGTCCCTTGGTATTGGGGGTAAAAGGACCACCTCGTATGGCCCCCTTCCTTACACACCGCACTCACCACCGTTGGATACCTCGCTTTCAGAGACCTTCAGGGTGTATTAGTACGAAAAGTGAAAGGTTGTTGCCGGTTTGCCACGTGCTGGTGTGTTCTTTAATGCGTTGGTGCCTGTACCGTGTTTCCTTCCCTCTCCCCCCAACACGTGAACCTGAGATGTGGCTGTCCCGTAATATTTTTTCTAACATTTTCTTATCCTTTGTGTAACGAATGGAATGTTGTAGATATTTTAGAGCAGCGCCGCCTACACACCCATCCTTGCTGACGTCAAATAGGGAGTGACTAATGTAACACTGTTTGGCTCACTACGAGGAATGCGTACAGGGAAAGGAAAAAAGAAACATAAATAACTTGAGAAGTACATTTATCAAAGGCTGCAATGTTACCTAAATTGTTGTCCTTATTTTCCTTTATGTAAGGCATGTTGTAGATGGTGGATGGCACCCTTCAGGCAGCGCCGGGCCCGCACCCCTCATCGCTGACGTCAAACTGGGGAGGATAATACTGCGGCTCATGGAAG
>JAXIVD010004600.1:0-30000 GCA_036785275.1 Cancer borealis | reverse complement strand
CGCCGCAACATTCGAACTTGGGAAATTTAGTTTACGTGAAAGCAGAGTTGCCTCCATTATTACCTGGAGTCTGCATCGCCTTGTGATTTGTAACAATATTAAGATATGTTCTAAGTATTTTTTTCATATATCCCTTCTATAGGGAACACACTATCCAAGGTTTTGATTCATATCCCGGATTAGCAGCAGTAAGAGAGTGTATTAGGCGGTACGTGGAGGCAGCTGTGCGCACAGCAAATAGTAGAACTCAAAGCGCTGCAAGGGAAGAAGTCAGGATTCACGACACTGATTGTGTGATTTAAAACACTGATTGCTTACAGGAAGCAAGAGTACGAATGAATGGTCTGCATCGCGCCACCTGCTCCTCCTGAGTGTGAATGAATGGCTTGCTAGAGAGGAAGACGGTGATCATCGTAATCATCATCATCAGGAGGCGTAGGTGGAAGCAGGAGTGGGTGGAGTGTAGTGGTGTGGAGAGGAGAATACTCATATGAACTCAGTCATCATCCTTGCACAGTTCATTATCTCGAATTAATTAGTAAATTAAGCAGTGCATAAAGCAAAACTCTTAGCAACAGTGGCAGCTCAAAGATAATTGTGACACCACAAAGCCACTGCATGCTTGCTTTGCCAGAGTTCTTTCTTATACAAATGACATGGTAGTTTTTCCATACTACATGGTATTGCTTCCCTCTCCGGCCAGCTTCGGTTGCGGTAGGGATAGTTTGGGAAGAGTCTTCCACCTTGCTGTTTTTTGTCTCTAACTTGTAGATATCATGGTAATAGAGTGTAGCCACACTGACAGCCTCGTTAGGTCCAGTGGGACTGTTGTCTGTTTTTCCTTAGTACCCCGTTGTACTAACACTTGTGTTTGGCTGGTGTATAATTCGATGTCCACATTGGGTAAAGTAAGGAGTCCGCGGTGCATCTTCGCAAATATTTACATTCCTTAGGAATAGGCTTTGAGATATACAACCTATATAGTCCATAGAGGATAACAAGTAGGTTTTGTAAGCTGATTTGATAGAGGATGTTTGTGCTCAGGAGAACAATTGGAGGGTTGTAATGGAGGACCACCCCTTCACTTCTTTTTTTTCTTTTTTTTACAGTCGCTCGACCTTGAGAAGGAAGCAGCCAGCCAGGCGCTTGAGGCAGGGGAACTGAAGAGGCTGCTGGAGTGGGAGCTGAGTCAGGATGCGAGCGAGCTGAGCAGCCATGCTTGGTATCATGGCACCATCCCACGCGCCCGCGCCGAGGAAGTGGTGTTGAAAGACGGCGCCTTCCTCATCAGGTGAGCCCAATGTCATCCTCTAACGGTGTCAATGATATTTCAGTTTTGTCATGCGGGCTGTTGGTCAATGCGATTCGTATGTGGTCTCATCGCGAAAGTAGATATATTTTGGGATGTTAAAGCTCCTGAATGTTGCGTTTGTGCTTGTTGTGTGCTCATGTGCTGATAGTCTATTGCGGGGATCTATCGATTCCTGTCCATCTTATTGCCCGCTGCAGGAAGGAACAAACCGTGGGGACAATTAATGAAATATAAATGTTAGTGACGCAAATGTAAATTTCATTAAAGTAACATAAATCATTTATCAGACGAGCACTGCAAACGAGAAGCTCCACCTGTGAAAGAATTTCTCTTAACATTTTTCATTTATTCACAAAAGGCATCCGCGTTTTGCAGTTTGTTGCACTGTTATAATGAAGCTTGAACTCACCTCTACACCTACTGTGAATATCATTTATCGTCGGTTTCAGAGACTGCATCTCCCAGCCCGGTGACTTTGTCCTCACGTGCCACTGGGCGGTTCAGACGCTGCACTTCGTTATTCAGAAGGTTAGTGGGCAGTGGGTAGCCGAGTACGTGTTGCTCCGTTACGGGACAGCTTATTCTCTATATTTTTTTCTACTTGTTTATATTGGTGTATATTTTGAAGCTGGTGTAGCAACAGGATATGACATATTTAAGATTCATAAGTAGTATATCAAGGTTCTTTTTTATTATACCTCATAACATAATGTATGCATATAAACAACCCCATTTGTTTGGAGAAACAAGCACATCCCCATTTTTTCCCCTTGAAGTTCGTCATTGATGGATCATGGCCGGTCATTTGAGACTGAGCAACAAAACACCGTTATGTAGTAACCTTATGAATTAGTGTACAATTACAAAAAAGCATGAAAAGTGTACATATATTAGTTCCTTGGCAGATTAAGACGTTGCCCTACATGTTCGTTATAACCATTTGATTATGATGCATCTGTGCTCAAACCAAGTGAAATTATATCACTGTGGTTGAATGGAAAAGTCGAAGTATGTTGGCAACAAATTTGTTCCCCACAGACGGTGGTGCAGCCCAACACGGTGTATGAGAGAATCCAGTACCAGCTGGAGGACGACGCTTATGATTCCATTCCGGACCTGGTGAGGGCGTACGTGGGCGGCAAAAAACCTATTACTGTGTCTTCCGGTGCCCGAATCTGCACTCCTGTCAACCGTACGCTACCGCTCAGCTTCTACGCATCCAAGTATGCGGTACAGACAGCCCACACCTTCACCCACGGCACGCTCAGCCGCCCGGTCACGCGTATCTCAGATTCAGCTCCAGGGTGAGTACAGTATAGGAAACGAGTGTCGGACAGAGCTGCAGGATTTATTTATTGAACATATTTTTAGCGGGTGTGGTAGGTGTTAGTAAATTAACTTATTCATATATCACTAACTTATTCATCTCTCTCTCTCTCTCTCTCTCTCTCTCTCTCTCTCTCTCTCTCTCTCTCTCTCTCTCTCTCTCTCTCTCTCTCTCTCCCCCCCCTCGTTGAGTGGTCCAATCTCTCGTCACTTGTAACCAAACACTTTACCTCTCAAAGACTATCATGACAATGAAAACACTGCAGTTCTATAGCATGGCAACGAGCAGTTAATCTTATGTTGATTCATTTACTATATATAGGCGGTCTTTTTAGTTTAATCAAGTCCGGTCTACAATTAATTAGTAAACATAACTGCCATCTTATTATCACTGTACAGTGAACATCTACCATTATTTCACCTGTAATAGTGTTCTTTCTTCTGTGACAGCAGGAAAAAAATGTATCCACTTGTTCTCCTGAAGTTTGCACAACTGGAAACAAGGATGAAATAGGGCAATAAATTCACGAAACAACACTCCTTATAGATTTTATTCCTCAGAAACATGTACAAATGAGATATGTACACCTATGATGCTGTACTGAACCCTTCCCTCCACCCTCACAGAACCACCAGCCTGCCAGGCACCATGTTGAGGCACCAGCATTCTTACAGTGGGCCAGTTGCGGTTGGCTGCACCATTGTGAGGAGCCCAGCCCATTCACCTCCTAGAATGAGACGTGATACAGCACCTATCCTGCCCTTCAAGACACGCAGCAGCAGCACCACCAGGCCCCCAGAGGACATACCTGAAGGAGGAACAGGCAAGTTAAAACTTGTGTGTAAAGAGCAACACTCATAGCAGCTCAATTGAATTTTTTATATTGAATTCCTTTGTTGTACTACAGACCTTGAGTTGGGATTTACAGGAGGCAAAATTAAAGGGAAAGACACGACAAGGGATGAATTGTATAGACAGATTATAAATACTTTGGAAGTGACTTTCTGACTTGTCAAATCCAATCAAATGGAGCGAGTTCATAATAGTAGTTTCAGAGATATACAGACAGATGAAATCTTCAGTAGTTGCCATTTTCCACAACGTTAAGAATTATGCACCGGTGTTTTGATGTACTACCATCTTCGTTCTAGATTTTGCATTGTTTTGTTTTTTTCACACGTCCCTTAGCTATTCTTTTTTCAAAATATTCATATGGAATGTGTGTGTGTGTGTGTGTATATATATATATATATATATATATATATATATATATATATATATATATATATATATATATATATATATATATATATATATTGTTACGGTCACACCGTAAGGACACGGTTCTTATGCCCTAGTGCCGGGTGTCCACTTATGAACAACCCAGTCACAACCACGTTACGGGCGTGTACGAACTGTAGTGCTGATGTTTATACGTCCTTTTAACTCACCAAAGGACAAGGAAAGTCGACTATCCCGTAGGACTAGTCACTCCGAGGGCCACACGCCGGTGGCTGGACAATAGGCTATAAACAAGATGTGCCTGGTTAAAGAACCTGTGCACTCTTAGCCCCCAAACACAGCACCTACAGCCACCCCGTTAACGTTAAGAGGTCGCCAGTTCTTTTTACCCTCCAAAGAACAAGGAATCTCCCAGTAGTAACCACCTTCTCCTCCTTACATTCTAAAGAGACTTACAGCGAGCACGAGATTACAGTGCCTAGACAAGGAGCTATCGCTCCAACCAGAATACCGCCCACAAGGTGTCTTTCCACCCACTTCTGGTTGGGACAATAACCCCTCTCGACTCAAATAACACCCTGCAAAGTAGCCTCCCGCGAGGGGACTCCCTACAGTGCGTTATATGAGTCGTAATAAATTAACACTAAGACGGGATTACTCCTCGTCTGTGTTATCAAACAAGAGGCCCCAGATGATAGGCTCTCTCTCTCTCACAATGAGGACAACGAAGACAACGCCGACAAAACAGACAACGCAGAAACTACTTCCCCAGACTCAAAAGTCTGACAATGTCCAGAACCTCCTTGCGAGAAGTTCCTGGACAATAAACCCTAGGTGGAGTTCACCGCCAGCTAGATGGTAATTATACAACCACACACTCGTCGTTCTCACTCTCGGCACGGTAACCTGGTCCTCGTATAGACAGGGCCTTACTGTCTAGCTACACAAATTACCCCTGAACTAAACAGGCCAGTCTTAAAACCCACTCCCTTAAATATGAGGAGGTTACAGACAAAATAATGCCAAATTGAGGAGAGTGAACGAGCGGAGACGTGTTCTTAGTGGTTGCTAGCTGGTAACTGATAAGGCCGGGCCGGAATCGATTCCGGCGATTCCACTAATGAGTTACTGGAATCGATTCCGGTGAGTGGAATCGATTCCATACTTAAATGAATACTTGCCTCTTCCGATTCCCAGTCGGGACATTTGATTGGTCGACACCTTCTGACGTATTAAGTGAGTTGCCAGTGCGCCTGGCAGTATATATATATATATATATATATATATATATATATATATATATATATATATATATATATATATATATATATATGGAGTTGCCATCCCCACCGCACCTCAGTCAAGCCGTCTTCAGGGGGAAACTTGTGTCGCGCAGCACCATATATGCTTAGTAAATTATATATGAATAATTTTCATGGTTTGATAGTTCCTTGTTATACATTAACCCTCCGTGTCATTAAAAGTAAAATAATTTTTTTTTAAATATTCATACTGATCTTATTGAGACTCAAAAAGGTGTGTGTATGCCGAGAATACTCTCTACGGCGTCCAGCCACAGGCCAGAATGAATACTGGTTGCCGGAATCGCTAAGCTTTGCAAACGAATACCTTCACTGGTATCGTCCCGCGTGGCCACCGGCCGAAACGAATACTGGTTGCCGGAATCGCTACGCTTTGCAAATGAACACCCTTAATAAATACTGAATACCTCTCCCCGCTCTGAGTGAGTGAGTGAGTCCCGAGTGGGTGGAGCTAACCTGCGGAATCGATTCCAACGATTCCGTGGGCTTCGGTATTCGGAATCGTGAATACTCAAATTACCGATTCTTGCCCACCCCTAGTAACTGACTCTCACCCTCCACACAGCCTGGCTCACACCACCAAGGGAGTGTTACCAGATGGGGCTCTCTAATTGCGGCCGCTTTCTCGGGCCGGCCCGCGCTCTGCCTCTAGCATAGCCTAATAACTTCTCTCTTTCACAAAATCACTGCTCCGCTCATAAGCAACCCAGAGAGATAACAAGCATATGAGAAGAAGCAGAAAAGAATTATCTACAAGATAGGATACCTTGCAACACAAAGAAGAAAGAAGGAAAGTCAGGAAAATTAGGAGAACGAGGAGAACTGAAATTAAAGTTAAAGCCTAAGCAAGACTCGCCTTAATACGCGCTGGCAACTCATCCCCACCACGGCTTGTCTATTCTCTCTCTCTCTGTCTTCCCGCCACGCCGCTCCTGGCTGGACACCACGTGGTCTTTACACACACAAAAAAGCGTAAGCTCGTCTCGTCACGTAGCCTCGTCTCTAACACTACCCGCGGGGTGGGGCCCGCAACAGTCCTCATAACACAAAGGGCATAACCCACCTTCCTGTCACGTAGGCATGTAGCCTCGTGAGGCTAACAATTCCCGTTCTTTCTCGCCACATACTTTGCCTCCCCACTAACACAAAGGATGTAATTCTCTTCCAAGCCTAGCCGTACTCAGCTGACACAAAACACACTCCCGCATATGTGGAAAGCACACACCCTCTACGACACCTCGCATGCCTTTCCACTCCTCCTCAGAGAAACTTCACTCTACTTCCACGGGGCCGGACTAACCCTCTCCAGTCGACACTACTGTCACTGGTAGAGCCCTCAACGAGTATCATAGCCTCAGCGTAGCCTTCTTCCTTATCATCCTCTCTGTTCGCCTCAGAGAATCTTCATTCCTCTGTCGGGCCTGACTCTCGTCTTCTCTCAACGATGTTATGGATACGGGCGGAGCCCGCAACAATATATATATATATATATATATATATATATATATATATATATATATATATATATATATATATATATATATATATATTACCGTTCCTATTATTGTGTGTCAAATAGTAGTTTCTTGAATTTATATTTTTCATTTCTTATTTTCAGGAAGACCAGAAGAGAAAAGCTGTAGCAATGATGGAGTGATTGGTAGTCGACCTTCTATAGAGCAAACAAAGTTCACCTCTCAGTCCCTCCCACGCAAAATGGCCACCAAATCCTTCTCAGTGGCTTCTGAACATGTTACCCCAATAGATACAGGCACAACATCTCAGGAAGACTTCAAGACACCTGATCCAACAGCAGAGGAAGAGCCACCTCCTCCCCCAAAGCCCTCTCGAGTCCCCTCTTTCAAGGTGAAGGCAAGAAAACCTCCACAAACAGCCCCACCTGGTGAGCGCCTCTATGCAGAAATAGATGAAGGTGATGAAGATGAAAATAGAGATAGGCCATCTGCTGACGATCTCAAGACCCCCACCAGTAATAATGATGCAGAGAACAATGTGAAGAACACTGAAGAAGGGGTGGGAGGCTCCACATTGCGTCATTCCAGACTCTCTGAGACCTATCAACCCTCAGGGTCTGACTCTGGCAATGGCTCAGGGGACTCCGTGCAGACTTCAGCCAGCGATGCTCAAAAGTAAGTTCTAATGCAACTTCTGCATTAACCTTCTTATGTAATTATTTCAGTTGATTTTTATGTTAGGTGATTGAATGTGTGTGTGTGTGTGTGTGTGTGTGTGTGTGTGTGTAATAATAATGATGATAATAATAATCTAGGGTGAATTTAAGACCCACAATGGTTGGTAGTGTTCTGTGCTGATATCAGCATGAGCTTGTTTTGGTGTCGGGTAACGCTAACCAAAGGTGGAGTAAATTAGGAGAGCAAGTGATGATGGCGTAGGTGGTACAGAAATCCCTCCCTGAACTTTTTCAGGGCCTCCTGATGCCTCACACAGCCCCAGGAAACTCAAGGTGGTCAGGGCATTGTCAGTTAATATAAGCAGGATCCAGGATAACCTTACATGTCTATTTCTGAAATCTCTCTATCGTTGTTGTTGTTTAAGGTTCAGAGAGAAGGACCATGCTGGGTAGGCACACATGAATCTAGAACAGGGGTCAGCAATCTCCGACCCGCAGAGTCCAAACTCATGGCCCGTCACCCTGCTTGATATTTATATAACAATCCGGCCCATCACCCTGCTTGATGTTTATAACAATATATAACAATCCGGCCCACAACAGCCTAGCCAACTAAATGAGTAAGTTGGCGCCTCTCAATGTGAGCACAGCGGATAGCACAGGAAAAATTTGTACGACTGAGATCTTTACCACAGAAGCACCAGGAAGAATCGCCAAGGAAAAAATTACTACATAGCACGTGACGCAGCCTTAACCACCTCTAGTTCCAGGCACTAATGGACGAAGTCAACGCGCACTATGGTGACCTGTTTTCTGTGAGGTCTGCTGGTTGAGTCATGGAACCATGCTGTCATATGTGTGTGACTTGCAGCAGGAGATCGCCATCTTCCTCAGCAAAAGAACCTCCCCGGTGCTGTAAATTTTTCCAACCCCACAATGACCTCAATGTGAAGCTGCAAGACAATCGCATTCAAATCACAGACATGTATTCGCACTTCACCGCCTTCGACTGTCAATGCCTACAAGCTGTCACAGAGGGCTTGTTGGGGTGAAAAGTCCAGACTTGCTGATGCTTGTTGAAGAAATTGGCCAGCCATGCTATCAGGTTGGGATGGAATCCCAGACTTAAGGCTTTGGTCATGACAACAATGTGATTGACAATATCAAAGACTTTTCTTAAGTCTACAAATGCAAGAACAGTGTTGCGTTTGTCCAGGTGGTTGTGTATAAAATCAAAGAAACTGACAAGTCAGTGACTTGTGGAGGAGAACTTCATGTTACCAAATTGTTGTGAACCTATGTATGTATTTACTTACAGGAAAAGAGCTATGCTCATACTGTCCCGTCTCCAAATCTACTACTATCCAGTTTGCTTTTGGAATCATGAATATTTCTTGCATTAATCACTTCTGCATCAAGTTTATTCCAGGCTTATATATGGGAAGCTGTATTTTCTTACTATGCAGTATGATGCCAGGCTCATCATAAACCTCGTCTTCCAGCATCTGGAATCTATGTTTTGTCACTAAACTAGTGTAACTAACACACCCTTCTATATAAGCTCTTTTTTAACACGATGAAGCCACTTTTGTCATTTAACTTACTTATATTCTCACAGTACTGTCATCTAACTTATCTACCTTGTCTAACACAAATGCTTATACTGGTGATCTCCAACTTACCAATTACAGTCGACCCTCGATTCAACAGGCTAATGCGGAGGGAACCCTGTCCGTTAGTGTAAAAAGTCCTCTGCTTGGTTAATCCTTAGGGACTTCTACCTACGCACTCACCACCTACCGGACTTTCTTTTACACTAACAGACTTTAGTCTGTTAGTGGGTTGATTGTCCGCCAGCGGACAGCGTTCGTTAAATGCGAAGTCCATTAAATCGGGGTCTGTTGCATCGGCCATCGACTATATTGTCTGTATTGCATTCAAAACAGCACCTAACTTGTTTATCTTCCACTTACCTTGCTAATCATTTCACAAAACAACAAACCTACTCACCACTATCTTATTAGAGAATTTTTTTCAATTAGCTTATTACAGAGCAGACATGAATTACAGGCAGCAAATGCCATCTTTTTCACTGTACATCACACAACCTAAAAAAAATAATGCTTCTGAGAAACGCCCTAGATAACTACAAGATGTAATACGAATGTGTATAATGTAGAACAGTGTAATTTGTATGCTTTCTAAAAAATCAACACAATAGAGACAACAACTTAAACTTGATGTTGGGAATAGCAGTGTCAACACATTCTCTCTCAAAAGTGCGTGGTGGGGAAGTGGGGATACGTGGCGGACAAGTGAGTGCGTAAGACTTTTAATGGCCACATAAAAAGTCTCCACATTCTCTCATCCATATATGTACATTAACTCTGTACACACTGTTTTTTATACTTTCCCACCATGTCAAAATTTCTGATTTTTTGTGTTGCAGTAGAGACAGCCAGGCTTCCTTCGGGGACAGTGGCAGTGTGCAGCTTGAAGAGGACTCCGTGGTGGATGAACCAGTGCTCTTCAGCTTGCCAGAGCTTATCTCCTCCTCAGCTTTTGACCTGGAAAATTTCAGTACCCTCCTGCTGAACTCTATAGAGAACAAGCCCTTGGACACCACTGCCCTCAAAGGAGTAAAAAATACACTGATGGAGAGTGGTTCAAGGTAATTAAGCTTATGATATTTATCATTAATCTTACCTAGAAAAAATGAAGAGGTCTCTTTCTATGTCATGCTGTTTTGCAGTGTCTAGAACAGTAAGTCCTGTTAACATATTCATTCGAAAAAAAATTAATGCTTCAGAATTCGAGAAATGCTGCATAATCAACAATTTGGGTGTAAATAATGTAAAAACGTTCACCTAAAGTATCAGTGCTTAGTGCAAAATTTTAAGCAAAAGTTGCCTCCATCTTGCAGTGAGGAACTGAAAGATGTCACTAGGTCACCTCTGCATCCATCCCCTTTATTCATGGAATAGAACCTTAAGTACTAAATCTAAAAATGCTATGAATTATTTTCTTCTCCAAGCTGTGATGTAAAATAGTCAAAATCATCCTGGAGTTCTCCCCACAAGGAGGAATCTCTTCATGCAAAATTATCTCCTCTATTCCACGTGGAAACTTGTAATTGAATATAGTTACAGTATATTATAGAGTAGGATTTGATTGTTGGAAGGAATGTGAAATTAGTCTTGAGTGACAAACCTTTCCATAAGTATCCCATTGGTTAGCTGGGACAATTCAAATTAATATGAAAAGATAAAAACATCTACTTATTTCAGCATTATTTTTTTTCTTGAAGTTAGCCATTTTTGTCACATATATTTAGTGGAAACACCTGCTTTAACAGCAAAGTAAAAACGTATTTTCCCATATGCTTTAAGCAGATAATTACCTTGTGATATATGAAGGCTACTTTTTACACAGAATTCTAGCTGCCCACCTTACTCAAGTGGATCTGGAGCTACTTAATGGCAATAGCGAAAATGACTTTGGCCTTGGGGTGACTTCAGGCATTGAGCTGATTACTCTCCCTCATGGTTGGCAGCTGAGAGCTGACCTGATTGAAAGGTAAGAGTATATCAGAGGTTATCGGGGAGTAACCTGCTGTTAACATGAAGAATGCAGTGCTTCTTTGTTTTTAATATCATCATAACCTCCATTTTTACTCTCCCAAGCAGGAAGGCATCCAATTTCTTAAGACAAAAAATCACCAGACAGAGGGTAAAAGTCACTCCATGAAATAGTTACAGATCCAGACAGATGACCTTCAAGTAGTGGCATCGTTAGGGTCACCCAGTATGGTAACTTATCCCAAGACTTTTGACAGAAACTTGACGTGATTAACTCAACCGTTATGATGTTAGGTTACCTGTATTCCCAACCACCTAAATCATCAACATACTAAACAAACTTACTTGCAGCTTGAAATATGATATGAATCTATTTTTCCTGAACGCTTTATATGGGAAGTCTTAATGCCAAAACCAAACGAGTGCCTAAATATCAGTCAAGTTAATATTTTTGATGACATTAAACAAATTTTAAAGTTGGCTGATCAGATTATCTCCATACCTAGCATTCCAGCAAAATTAAAGATGAAGGGCCATAAACCAAAAACGGGGAGTACTTTCAACTTTATTCATCATTCAATAAATGCAAAAGACCTTCATAACAATATTATGGAAACACAAATTCAAATTTCACATTTGGGTATAGCACAGTCAAATCTTACATTTTCTTGCTTTCAACGTTGCTATCAAGTCAAGCAAACTATTTAATACATCAGAATTAATTGGTTAGGAGTGTAAATAATGCGCTCTTTGTTTTCTTTGGGAGTTATAGGAGAGTGTATGACTCACATGGTGACTCATTATCGGAGTCTGACTCACTACTGGTTAATGCTTTTAATTATTTGTTTTTAGTAAATGTGAGGTTTTCAATAAGGGAGTAATTGACAATTCATGGAGAATTTTTGGTATACCTTGCCAACGCAACAAAATTATTTTGTTGTAATTAAACCACTGATTATATATATATATATATATATATATATATATATATATATATATATATATATATATATATATATATATATATATATATATATATCTGAACAAGTGGAATAAAAGGCTAATATGAATGTATAAGTACACTCAAGTTTTCATAAATCCCCAAAAAATAGATACATTTATATATTTCACTTCTGATTATACAATAGTAATTTGTGATGATATTGCATGATGCTTGAAGACAGCATTAGTAACTGTTTTGTTATTGTTTGTCACTATATAATAATGCAATGGTAACTTTATGTTCGCCTTCCAGGACAGAATGTTTGAAGCTGTTGGTGGCAGTGACTATAATGATGACACATGAACTGAACGAGCGTGCTGAGGTAATTTACCGCTGGATCCAAGTGGCCATAGATACCAAGACAGCAATGGGAAATCTATACAGCTTCACAGGCATTATGCTGGGGTTGTGTCTCCCTGAGGTGAGTCTCTGACCCACTCCCGAGTCTTTTCAAAAACAGTAAGAGCTTTTGCATCATTACATGCACTGGATTAGTTGTCATATTTTGGCATTTCTAATATCAAGGATATGAGCTTTAAGCTGTGGTAATATCATAACCAATGAAGCGTAACTGAGATTAATTTGACTGCTGCTGTGCAGAGACAAACCACAAGTATTAGGAAACAAACGTGAAACTTACATAAGTGGTAGACTAGCCCAGTCCCACCTTCACCTTGTGTGCACTGTTAGTATACTATAAGGAGTGCTGCTACAGAACATTTGCTGGCTTTTATCAGCTTTAGTTTTATAAATTCTCTGTGGCCATTCTTCACTGGGAACCTGTGCTAGGTTTAGCCATGAGTAACTGGCCCCTCAGGCGTGGGATTTTTAAAACAGTCTAAGTGGGACAGAGTAGGGTATGAAAGATGAATATGCCAATTAGGGCTGTATGCAAATGGATTGACAGATGTAGGAAAAAGAGCAATGGTTATTGAAAATTGTCTGACAGGAAGAGTGTTTAAAGGCTGAGTGAAACTCATCTAAGTTACGGTGCATTTGAATGTAGAAAAGGAAATGAAGATGAAATGTATGTATGTATGTATGGTTGGCGGGAGTGTGTGGACAGGGTTGGATGCAAGATAAAAAGTGAAATAGTAAAGAAGGTTGTGCAATTTTGATATTTGACAGTGTGGAAATGTATGAATGAATATGGTTACAAAGGCACAAAAAGAGTTTGTGCAAAGAGTTACGTGCAAAGAGTTACATGCAAACTAGTGTTGCATGTAACAGAGGGATGTGGAAGAAATGTGTCCAGTGAAGGGAGTGAGGTGAAAGATGTGGAGGCAAGAATTATAATTAAAAAATAAAGAGTATGAAAGGGAGCTGCAAAGAAAATTTTGAAAATTTACTGAATGTTACGAGTTTAGTGGAAACATTCTGACATGTATAGGAGTGATAGGTGATGGTAGGCATGTGCTTGAACAAGAGCTTAATTCAAAGGGAAGAAATGGCGAAACTAATTGGAAATGTGAAAAAAGGAAAGGCAGCTGGAATGGATGGGATTACAACTTAGATATTACAGTACAGAAAAGAAACTGTGATCGAATAAATGCACAAGATACAGTGGTACCTCGGGTTACAAATTTAATTCGTTCCATAACGTAGCTCGTATCCCGAAAAACTTGTATCTCAAAACAAATTTCCCCATTTAAAATAATGGAATTCCAATTAATCTGTTCCACACCCAAAAAATATCACTATAAAAATCAATTAGCAGGGTATTTTATGCAGAATTAAACCACTGAAAAGCACAAATGGACGCAGAGATGCTTCCACTATGAGCACACTGAGAGCGGAAAACATATTTCCGAAATCTAGTCTCGGGTTTCTCCCGCCTCCGCTCTCTCCAGTGACAGAGCATGGCGCTGCCTTGTGATTGGCTGCTCTCTCTCTCTCTCTCTCTCTCTCTCTCTCTCTCTCTCTCTCTCTCTCTCTCTCTCTCTCTCTCTCTCTCTCTCTCTCTCTCTCTCTCTCTCTCTCTCTCTCTCTCTCTCTCTCTCTCTCTCTCTCTCTCTCTCTCTCTCTCTCTCTCTCTCCCCCCCCCTTGGGGGCATCATGCTCCCCGTCCGGCCTTATGTTCCTCTACCTCACCACCAGTGCCGAAACTGTTGGCACTTTGGACACCCAGAAAAACATTGCCGTTCTGCTCTCCGCTGCCATTTGTGTGGCTTTACCCACACCCATGATCAATGCCCTGCTACTACCCGGCGCTGCTGCAATTGTGGTGGCCCTCATAATGCTCTCTACCGCGGCTGCCCAGCTTATAAGTTTGAGGCTGAGGTCGCTGGTATTCGCTTCCGTGCCGGTCTCACATTATGTGAGGCACGTCAGGAAGCTCGTCGCCTAGGCTTCATCCCTTCTCCTCGCCATGTCGCTGCCTCTGCCTCTCACTCTCCAGCCACGTCCACTTCTTTCCGCCCTGGTCCTCGGCCCCCCTCCCCTATCCCTCCTTCCACCCATCCCTCTCCTCTACCACCTTCCTCTTCCTTCTCCCCCTCACCCCCTCCATCCTCCATCTCCTGCTCTAATTCTTTTGCTGTCCTTGACCCTGATACTCCTACCTCCACCACCGCCTGTACTCCTGCCCCTCCCTCTCCACGCCCCTAGCGCTCCCACTCTACCAAGCGACAACATCACTCTGAAGCTTTGGTCTCCCCTCCCCCACCAACCCCTTCTCCCGCTCCCACCTTGATCTCTTCGCCCCCTCTCCACTTCTCTGAAAAGACTCGCCCTGCACCTTCCTCTCCCGCTCCTTCTGATGATGATACCCTTGATGCCATCGTCGTGTTCACAAAGAACACGGCTCCCTTGTCCTCCCCTCCTAGAAGTAAGGGATGTGTGGATCAGGATTGGAGTAATTACAATTCAAATTCTGAATTACAATTACTTACAAAGTTTTTAAATGAATTATAATTATAATTACTCCTGTGAACTTAAATTACAAATACTGCAAAACAAAAATAATTTTAATTGCAATTACAAATTCCCAACTTATGACAAAAAAAAGCTTTGGTTAAAAAGAAAAACACATGTAGTGTTACTATTAAGGAACTATTGTCCCGATCTTTGCTACTACAATTATAAAATCTAACACTAGCACAATCAATCTCATCATTATGCATCACGTCAACAAATTACTTAACAATTTCTTACCTTAAGAATGGGAAATGTAGAGAGCAAGTGCAGAGAGGACCTCAGTCAGCTCACTGTATGGCAGGTCTAGGAGGCAATACGCGGGTAATACGCGTGTTGTCCACGTCCAGTACGAAACTACGGGTTGTCAGATTTCATAATATATACACATATTTGTCAAGACGTATATACAAGCTATTCAAAATTTTACTACTACTTTATTTTTCCACAATTACAATTAATTACATCATTTTCTGTAATTAATTACATGTCAATTATAATTACTCCAACCATGGTGTGAATCAGATATTTTCAATCAGGATGGTAGTTGATGAAATGCAAATGCAAGGGAATAAAATTTGTTGCATTCTTGGACTTTGAGAAAGCATATAAAATAATTGATTGGAGAGTAATTTTGGATGAACTGAAGGTGTATTGTGTGGGTTGAAGTTTGCTGAATGGAGTGAGAGTTTTTAGTTAGGATGCAAAGGCATGTGTAGTATGCCTTATACGTGCCTCCACTTTGCACAAGTCACACTATATGCACGCAACTGATAACCTTACCCACAAACCCTTCATGCACGATTTGATCCCATAAAACGCGATGCAAAGGCAAAAAGTGGGCCGAATCGGGTATTGCCCCTGAATCCGTGAACCTTCCCCCAGCAGTAAGCACTCATCGTGACGTTAGCAGCCTGTGCCACACAGGTGATATTTTCTGGCATTTTGCTACCGAGTGATGCCCGTAGTGATGGAAAAAAGTGCGCATTTTGTCACAATGTCATTTTGGCTATGAGCATCTTCCTGCCACCAAAAGAAACACAATGGATAGTGCTAGAAGTTGTATGCTATATTCTTGTATACATTTCTCTTTTTTGGTTTTCTTGTTATAATTTTGGACTGGTGTCCCGCTAGCACTTATTTTCCCTAAACATATCACATTAAGATGCTACAGCATTTCTTGATCGACTAAGATTGGTAACTTCTCTTTATTTCACTGAAACATGTAGTCTATTCAGAAGTCTACTTAATGTGTAAACAAAGATGCCTGTATTGGTAGCAGAGGACAATCATGCACAACTCACTGATTGCTATCAATCCATGCCCGTATCAAAACCTTGGAATCCTTTACCTCCATCCATGACCTGAAGTTACGCAAAATGGTTCTTTTCTGAGCTTGTTCACATATATCATTGTTAAAGCCTTCAAAATTGTTGTTCAGATTCCAACTCAGTGATTTCTTTCCACCTTCCAACATTGTCTACCTTCTTTCACTGCGTTGATCTATGTTTATATAAACTAAAGCAGACCACTCCCCAATACTACAATGTAGGAATGATCTTTTTGCCATTCGGTTGGTCTTTGTTTATTTGTGCTTCTTGCATTTCTCTTTTCTTCAATTGTATTTACTGTGTTGTATGTTTATCAAAGTTCATTGTCTTAATTTTGTAGAACTTCCACTTCTCACAGAGGGACATAATTAAGTTGGGGTAAGTCGGGGGTTTGGGATGCTCCCATGAGAGCTAGTACATGTCCTGACCCCTTGAGGTCAAGTGTGTGTGGGGGTGGGGGTGGGGGGTGGATGTGGATATGGGTGGGAGATGACAAAGATAGTGATATAAAGATTGAGTAAATTTCAGGGAAACAAATCTCTAATTTATATTAAGACAGTGAAAGATACATTCAATGTCACCAGTCTTTTTTCAGGATATCCATGTGACTAAATAAGTGCTTTATATTTCAGATCCAACGCCTCACCAACACCTGGCATACTGTGAGGCAGAAATTCACAGACTCTGCTTATAATTTTGAGTCCAAACTGAGATCAACCCTGAAGTCAATGAATGAATGTACCAACGCTCAGGCACCCAACACCACAATACCTCACCTGCTGCCCTTCCTGCTGCTCTGTGAAAGGGATCTCAATGACATATATGCAATGCACAGACACGTAAGTATAATGTTAAGAACATAAAAGGTGTACAACGTGGAGGAAGTTAGAGAAATGGCATTTTATAAACTGTACCTATTGTACATAGTACTTTGAAAAATGTATGTTACAGTAAATGAATGAAAGTTCCATTTTGTTAACTTCCAAATCTTTGGTAATAATTGGAGAAAGGAGGTTTGTAAGGAAAAAAAATACATGATAGTGAATACAAGAATACATATAAGAGGAGGGTGAGTTGAATATCGAGAGGGTATAAATTAAGAGTAAATAATATTAGTACTTGAATCAAGTGATATAGTAAAATTTTTATAATCTGAATCCTAATAAGCAAAATTTGAGAAAATATATACAAATTGGACCCCATGGTCAAAATTTTTGGAGGAGGGTAGTCAAAAATTCCAACAAGGCACCACGAGCACCCTAGTGGCTGAGAGCAAAGTAGGTAAAAAGGATCAAAGCTCCTCCACATCCATCCATCACCCACGCCATCACCCCTGCTTTAGCTATGCTCTATTTCCGGTTCGCACTACCTAATACTGATAAAGGTACCGAGGAATGACCGATATCAGCACAACGTTATACGAGAAACTGATGATTTTTTTGTTTTTGTTTTTAAAATGCTACGGAGACCCGGCCAAAGGCAATAAAAATCGTTATTAAAAAGTCCATTTTTGATTGCCATTTCCTAAACCTGTAGAGGTAGAAGGTACCAACTTGACTTACATACAGCTCATTATTAGATGAAAATGTGGATGGCATCTTTTTCATGTTACACCACCAGTTTTTTGCTTGATTGCTACAATGACTAATACATTTTTTTGTGAAAAGCCTTCCCCTGTATCACTTGACTAACATAATGGCTGGCACATTTAACTTGATAGCCGGGAGTTTGTTAGTGACGATGTGCAAAATCACACATCCAAATGCTACCGACAGGAAGGTGAGACCGTAATGTATACACATGGATTGCTTTGACAGGAAAGTGTTGTCTCATTCTTCCAACACAATATGTATAGGTCAGCCAACGCTCACATAATTGTCAGTTTTGGACGCGTATAAGGAGAAATTAGTAGAAATAAGTTCATCGCATAACTGAATTTGCATTGTCTGCAGATGCACACGACGAGGTTTTGGTGTATACAATTTTGTTTAATTTCATATAAATATATAACCTTTATGGTGGTATCTACACATTTAAAATTATCTCTTATTGGCCAGCTCTGTAAATAAACTGTTGCTTATCTATCTATATACCAAGCTGACATCCCTTTTAAAATAAGTAGCTTAGACAATTTTTAACAGTTGAAGTTATCATGCTTCTGATAATATATCTTTATTTTATAGTCTCTTGACGCTTCATTCCCTCTAGCAATAGGCATGACAGAAGACCCTTTACCTGTCCCTATCCATGTACTCCGTTGCTTGTTCAAGCCCTCCCCTTCTATGAACACCTATTATCCTGATAGTAATTTATCCCATTTACCGGCAGAGTTCATCAATACTGCAGTGGGAGAGCACAGCCTCAGACTATGGCCTACAGATGCTGGTCTCCCACCTTCAGGAAGCCAGAGTTGTGAACCAAGACCTGAACCTTTATCGTCGGAATGCAGAACACATCCTTCCAGACTCCACCAGCCTCGATGAACTCACCTTAGACATGTTTCGCACCGAGTTCCATCTTAAGTTCCTATGGGGGAGTAAGGGGGCAGTTGCAGGCTCTGAAGAACGTCATGCCAAGTTCCAGCAGGTAGTGGGGACCCTCTCTGAACGGTGTGAGCCAACCCCTACGTTGTCTTGAGCGCTATAACTTGTGTTCACTGTAGATATGAAAGGCTCCTGGTTCATTCTGTGTGATGTGAAGAATGTCAAAAGTACATTCCAAATACATACATAATACACTTACTTCTTAGCAACTCTGCTAGCTTAGTGCAGACATGAACTTAAATTACATTTCATATTTGGAAGACAGCAATGAAGGATAAAGACAAGCTTTATAGATATTGGGAAAATTGAAGATGGAAGTTCAATGCCTGATCTCCAGCAACATGACTGCTGAGATATTCAATAATATACGAAATATTTACTCTGCATTTTGATGAAAAAGACAAAATATTTTGCTGCTCAATCCTAGAAGTCCTATAATACGACATTGTATTTATCTGTCCATGGAAAAAAATTGAAATGCTTGTTTTCTTTCCATATATCTAGCTATCCTTTAAAAATACATAGATAATCAAAAGTGAGCAAATACAGTACATTGCTTTTTATAAATACTTCTGCTCAACTTTTCTTCCACATATTTCATACATGATACTTTAGCTGTCTATCTGGGTTCATTGTTAGGATTGAGGAGGAACTATGGTGCTTCTACCTAACACTGACCTGGAAAGACCTCAATCCAAAGACATAGCATTTTTGAAGTCTTACTTTCCCGTAACAGGCTACTTGTAGTTTATTTTTATTAACTGTTGATGAGGTAGTGAGAATCTAGTGTGTGGAAAGGTTATGCCTGCATCACATGCATTTCAATATTTATTTATTGTCATTGGCCTATTTAGTAACATACTCTTGCAAGGGGTATCTAACAGAAGGTGCTTTTGTTGCTGGTCAAGCAATCCTTGTAAAATTACTACAGGAAGGGAAGTGTTATGTGTTCCATTAATCTAAGATCGAACTTATGGAAATTATTTCTTTTTAGAATGAAGAGTAAAAAAAATTGCTTTTGGAACTGAATGAGTGAAGTTAGTAATTGCTGAATGATATTACTGATTTAGGTGTGTGTGTGTGTGTGTGTGTGTGTCTGTGTGTGTGTGTGTGTGTGTGTGTGTGTGTGTGTGTGTTACATGTATCCTACATGATAAGTTCTAGTCAAAAGAGAATTTTATGTGTCAATTTGAAGATGTAAATATATGACTTTGTACTTAATGTAAATAAACATGCAAGTAAAAAATTTTCTTAGTATCCTAAGTTATTTTTCTCAAGAATTCTTTACAATGGACAGGTAATCATGACAAAAATTTTGAATGAGATTAAATGAATAAATAAAACTGAATAAATTTATAAATCCCTCCAAAATTCATTTGGTGAAATGATTTCCCTTCATACGTTTCCAGACCTTTGGATGATTACTCCTACATGTTATAGTACACTGTACTATATAAAACTAGACACTAATGCCATATATATCACTATTTCTTGAAACTACACATAAATGTCTTGGCTACCTTGATTTTAAACCATGTCTGATGTGATACAATATGGAAGGAAAAAACATGACTATGTAATATTGAAGTATGCTAAGGAGAAATAAACTTTAAAAATGACACTATTGATCCCAGACCATTGTTCATACGCTTTCCTGAGTCAGTTTTGGTGATAAGGCAGGTTTTTTTTTTTCAAAGATTCGTTATACACAGGATTAAGGTAAGAACATAAGAAAATAAGGAGGCTGTAAGAGACCAGTTGATCATTCAAGGCATCTCCTGTGCGCCGAACACTTACCATCTCTTCTTCATCCATATATGCGCCTAACTTTATCTTAAAAATATCCACCTACCATATGCTTACTGAGTTTGTTCCACACCTCTACTATCCTATTATTGAACCAATCTTTTGTTACCCCTTTCTTGAATCAGTACTGTAATCATTTGTTTGTGTTTTAAGTTGCTCTTTGACTATGTGAACCTTGTTTATATACGTTTTATTAAAACCCTTGAAACATTTAAACACCTCTATCAAACCTCCCCTTACCCTACGTCTTTCTAAAAAGTGCAAATTGAGATGTTTTAGTCTATCCTGTCAATAATTTTAGTCATCCTTCTTTAACTATATCCATTCTATAGTACAGAGACCAGAACTGTACAACATAATCTAAATAAAGCCTAACTAACGCTAAGTAAAGTCTTTGGATTACATCTGCTGATCTATTACACACTCCAGACGATACAACCCAGTACCCTGTTAGCTCTGTTCCTGGTATTAATACAATGCTCTCTGGGATTCAGGTGCTGACTCGCCAACAATTCTAAGTCTTTCTCCGAGTTTGATTTAACTGTCTGCTCCATTTAGGATATATCTATTTCCTCTGTTGTTTTTACCTACGTGAATCATACTCCACTTCTTAATATTAGAGTCAATCTGCCATTTAATAGTCCAATCATGCATTGTTTAGTCTCCCTGTAATACTAAAGCTTCCTGCTCCGAACTTATTTGTCTACCTATTTTAGTGTCGTTTGCAAAGTTACGAATGTTACTACTTATCCCAGAATTCAAATAATTGATATAGATAATGAAAATCAATGAGTCTATCCCAGTTATTATCTTACTCAAATTTAATTTCCTAACATTTATTTGAACCCTTTGCTCGGGCACTAGAGACTGTGTGGCACTACAGCCTGCACTGCCCCATCAAATTCCCAAGAAGATATTTGAAATGGTACCTTGGAGGCTGGGGAAAAGCTGCAGTGTTCGTGGGAAAACTAAGAGGACTCACCCTTGGGCGAGTCTTCATTCATTTCACAAGGATTCCAGAAAGTACGTAAAAAAGGTTAATGATATCTTTAGCAAGTTAATGTAATAGGATTTTCAAAATAATACTTAAAATACAGGTTGACCATCATGAACCTCCACAGACATCACTTAAAAAATACTGCCTGCACCACTAACAGGCGAGGATCAACCATCATCATCACGGCTCTCAAAAACTCCTACAGTGCATCAGAGCTGTGCAGTAGATACCACACAGGTGCTATAGACCAAGATGTAAAAAAAAAAAAAAAAAAAAAAAATTTTTTAATTAATTTATTAAAAAACATTTTTTTTAATCTAGCAAGCCTCCAAACATTTGAACCTTAGTCTTGGACCAGGACACCTGAGGTTCTAAATGTTTCACCTCCTCGTGCAGTGCTTCGAGAGCTATCACCAGAACCTCCAGGGACTCAGCAAAGATCACTACATCGTCAGCAAAAAGAAGATCAGTGATACTAGTGTTGCCTACAAATGCTCCACAGTGACTTTGGTCCACAACTCTGCCCAGTACCCAGTCTATACATGTATTGAGGAGTGATGGAGCAAGGACGCATTCCTGCCTGACTCCTGTATGCACAGGAAAGAAGCTGGACACGCCTCCCCCCACTTCACAGCACTCTCAGTCCCGGAGTACAGGCCAGATAGTAGACCAATAATCTCCAAAGGAATCCTGCGAAGGCGCAGAAGATCCCAGAATGCCTCGCGATGCACTGAATCAAACGACTTTTTGAGATTAACATGGGCTGCAAGCATCCACTGTTAAAGCTTACGTCAGCGTTCCACCAGTATACAAAGCGCTAGGATACGTTCAGTTGTTGACTTACCAAGTGTGAACCCCGACTGTTCAGGTCTCTGATATTTCAGCAAGTGACTGTGAACTCGCATCAGCAGCAGATAACCGAGCACTTTGCCTGGTACGCTAAGCAGTGTTATCCCGCGGTAGTTAAGGGTACTGCATTGAAATTTACAAAGATTGTAGGGAGTGGAATGGGCTTCACAATTGATGTTAACAAGTCAGATATCAAGTGTTTTATACAACCGTGACATACGAATTCTGGCTTCTATGTACCGTTGGCTGCTATGTACCGGCTGCTATGTACCACTACTTTAGCTTATATGTACCATTCTAGGGCTGTTATGTACCAGCTCCTATGTACCCCTGCTTTGGCTTGTATGTACCAGCTTTGGCTTGTAGTACCTTACTTACAAGAAAAGGAAACTTAAAAATGTAAAACATAAGCAATAAAACAACTAAAAGCTCAGACAAAATAATAAAAAGATTAAAACTACATACAATAAAAGTAATAAAACTACATTTAGAGATAAAATAATAAAAAGATTAAAACTACATACAATAAAAGTAATAAAACTACATTTAGAGATAACGCAAAAGAATAAAAATATTAAAACTGAAATACCGAAAATACACAAAAATATTACAATTGAAATACTGAGCAAATCCACTGGAGTTTCGAAATATATAATAAGCAGATCCACTGAAGTTTCAAAATATATAAGCAGGTCCACTGGAGTTTTGAAATACTGAGAAAGTACATAGCAGCCATGGATGGTACATATCAGCCAGGTACATAGCAGCCATGGATGGTACATAGCAGCCATGGATGGTACATATCAGCCAGGTACATAGCAGCCATGGATGGTACATAGCAGCCATGGATGGTACATATCAGCCAGGTACATAGCAGCCATGGATGGTACATAGCAGCCATGGATGGTACATATCAGCCAGGTACATAGCAGCCATGGATGGTACATACATATCAGCCAGGTACATAGCAGCCATGGATGGTACATAGCAGCCATGGATGGTAAATAGCAGCCATGGATGGTACATAGCAGCCATGGATGGTACATAGCAGCCAGGGATGGTACATAGCAGCCAACGGTACATAGACGCCTGTTACCATGACATACCCAACAATAAAATCATTAATAGCATCATCTTCGAATTCCGGTATAGTTTAGAATGTTTGCACCAACTTCAGTAGGTAATAATGTGATATGCTGCATTTTCTTTAAATCCTTCAATCTTATCCTTCTAACTGTCATGACGTAAACCATGTGTTAAGGGGATGAGCTCCTCACAACATAGGCTAGTTTACATTTTGGTTAGATTTATCACCACGAGATTAGATGATGTACAACACTCCCATTTGGGCGTTGGGTTTGCATGTAAGGAGCAAAATATGATAAAAATTTTACATCTTCACCATAATGGTGTCTGTTTAAGTCTGCATCTTGCCTCTGCTTCTCGTCCAACTCCCTACTTTTGGTCATAGAGAACATTTGATAGCTTCTATATTAACCTAACCTAACCAAATCTTAACCTACATTGACAAATAATAGAACCTTGTTTAAACCAAACTAAACTTTATTTTTCGAAGAGAGGATCTCACAGAAAACATTGAATATCTCACCAACTAAGAATTTGCGATGGAAAAGTAATTAAGAAATGCAAAACGCATCAGATAATGCAAAAATACAACCATCAATTTTAGAACATAAGAACATAAGAAATGAGGAGACTGCAAGAGGCCAGTTAATGACCTACACAAGGCAGTTCCTTGTCCCCCACCCTTGGAATAATCCAATATTTAGCCATCCCACCTGTCATCCCTATCCATACCGTCTTTTAAAGCTACCTATTGACTCAGCATTTACTACGTGTCTATCCAGCCTATTCCAATCGTTCACAACTCTGTTTGTGAACCAATATCTACCTATGTCTGTCCTGAATCTAAGTTTTTCTAGCTTGTACCCATTTCCACGTGTCCTATCCTGGCTACTAAATTCTAAAACCTGATCAATGTTTCCCTTATTAATTCCTTTTACCCATTTGAAAACCTCAATCATATCCCCTCTTGCCCTCCTTCTCTCTAGGGAGTGGAGATTAAGACGTTTTAACCTATCTTTGTAGGGCAAATTTCTCAGCCCCCGAATCATCTTGGTCATTCTTCTCTGAACTGCCTCCAAGGAGCCTATATCCTTCCTATAATAAGGGGACCAAAATTGAGCTGCATAATCTAGGTGGGGTCTGACTAACGCTAAATACCTCAGAATGACCTCAGAGAACTCCTATTTGTCATACACCTACTAATAAATCCCAGTATCTTGTTGGCCCTATTTCTAGCTATAATACACTGTTCCCTGGGGCGCAAGTCACTGCTTATTTGAACTCCTAAGTCCCTCACACTATATGACCTTCCTAAGGTAGTGTCATTTAATGTGTAATCTACAGACCTATTTCCTTTACCTACGCTCATAATACTACACTTGTTAACATTAAACTGCATCTGCCATTTCTCTGACCACTCGTACAGCCTATTTAAGTCATCCTGCAGCATCCTAGCATCGTCTAAATTCTTTACCTGTCTTCCTATTTTTGTGTCATCGGCAAATTTACTGATATCACTATTTATTTCTGTCTCTAAGTCATTTATATAAATTATGAATAACAATGGTCCTAGTACTGATCCCTGTGGTACCCCACTAGTGACATTACCCCATTCTGATTTCTTCCCATTGATTTGTACCCTCTGTTCCCTACCAGTAAGCCATATCCTAATCCATTCTAGTACCTTCCCACCTATGCCGTGAGCCTTAACTTTACTTAATAGTCTCCTATGGGGTACTCTGTCAAAGGCTTTACTGAAGTCCAAATAAACTATATCATACTCGTACCCCTCTCTCTTCTCTAGAGCATTCTGGTGAAGATGTAAAATAATACCCAAAACACTGACTAATAGTAAACGTTTACCCTCCAAACCTCAACAAACATTATATAGGGTTTGCCTGATTAGATTTGTATTTTTGTTTTCAATTATGGGAGCAAATGATCAAGAATTGTGACTTGTTTTGCAGAAGACTGGGTCGTCTTCCGAATCTTTACCACAAACTATAAACTAAACTTAACCTTATTCCCGATGAGAAGATTTCATAGAAAACATTGAATATCTTACAAACTAAGAATTTGCGACGGGAATATAAGTAAGGAAACCATTTCAGAATTCATCAGGTAATGTATTAGTGTAATCCTGAATTATCTAGAGCATTCTGTTGAGTGTAAAATAATACCTTAGTTTTATATGCAGGGCCGGATCAAGAGTTCTGGGGGCCCTGATTAATAAGTAATGAATATTTACTTTCTTTTTTTTTTTTTGTGTATGAATGTGTGCATCCTGTCTACATCAATGAAACCTTAGTGATGATGTGAATGTTGATGCTTCATTTTTTTCGTGCAGTGTTTGCTTAGAAACAACCACAGCAGCAGACGGTAATTTACTCACTTAATTGGCTGCAACATGACAGAGGATGGATAGACCTTATATGTGGTAGGGAACTGCCCATATGTATATATAGGGCCCCCACAAGTGTTGTAGAGGCCCTATATTCAAGATATGCCTATGTTTACCATTTATTATTCTAAACTGTAGGGTCCCCTTTTTCCGTGGGGCCCTGGGCTACAGCCCCTGTAGCAACCCCTTTAATCCAGCCCTGTTTATATGATGCAACTATTGTTTGTATTGGGATCTTGCTCGCCTGCAAATATGGGCAGTTCCTACTACATACATGGTATATCCATTCTCTGTCATGTTACAGCCAATTAAGTGAGTAAATTACCGTCTGCTGCTGTGGTTGTTTCTAAGCAAACACTGCACGAAGAAAATGAAGCATCAACATTCACACCACCACTAAGGTTTCATTGATGTAGACAGGATGCACACATTCATACACAAAAAAAAAAGATAGAAAGTAAATATTCATTACTTATTAAGAACCCAAACAGACCCCAGAAGTATACTGCCTTCAAGAGGGTTAAGATTAGTTTTGTTGAC
The DNA here is from genome assembly GCA_036785275.1 of Cancer borealis. Taxonomy (NCBI): domain Eukaryota; kingdom Metazoa; phylum Arthropoda; class Malacostraca; order Decapoda; family Cancridae; genus Cancer; species Cancer borealis. The sequence goes on along the minus strand of JAXIVD010004600.1, from coordinate 3,598 downwards.
ACCTAATCTACCCTACCCAGTACCCACTAACATTTTAATTATTTCCCAATATCTATAACCGTAGTTTCCTTCTAGTGGCACTTACCTGAAGTGAAAAATAAGGCCGCCAGGAGGAGCAGCATGACACTAAGGCCAAGACGCGAACGGGGATGGCAGTGACCAGTGATGGCGTCTGGACTCACTGACGTCTGACGCAGGAAGATTGGAACTTCCATCATCTATTACCAACGATTATATAGATAATTTTTCCCTATTGCAGTAATCTAATTGTATAATCAAATTTCTTATGGTTGATGTTTATAAAGTGTTAGTGAAATGTATAAAATTATAGGAGATACAGAACTATATTACACTAATGTCCACTGATATGAGTCACTGGAGGTTCGAAAACTAGCAGTAGAGACTCGCGCGAGGTGTTTGTGTTTTGGCGGAAAGAAAGCGATTTTATTGTTCTCGGTAGCAAGGGTGTTTGAAGGTTTTTCCATTGTTTTTGATAGAGCATTTTAGTAAGTTTTTGTCACAGTATTCTATTTAATTTTATATGCTGTGTATTATTGTGTAAGGAAGTTGCAATCTGATCAAGGCTCAAATTTCATGTCTAATATTTTCCAGCAAACTTTGAAGGAATTAGATATTGTTCAAGTAATCTGAAATGCATATCATTCTCAGAGTCAAGGTGCTTTAGAGAGACGTCAAACTTTAACGATCATGTTCAGAAAATATTGTACTGAAAATAACAAAAACTTGGACAGGGACCTTCCTTATTTGTTGTTTACAATAAGGGTGGTGCCGAATGAGTCTTTGGGATTTTCACCCTTTGAATTGATGCTGTCATGAGGTCAGAGGATCATTAAAAATGTCATAAAGAGGAAAAAAGGGATATAAAACACAATATAATGAGTCGACTGGATTTAGAAAACATATATATATATATATATATATATATATATATATATATATATATATATATATATATATATATATAATAAAAGTTGCTTGACATTAACAGTTACATATTAATATTGTGTACTATTCAATCAATGAAAAAAAATAATATCCATCATTAAAACATAGTGAACATTAACATTACATGTATAAAACACTAATCAGCAGATCAGCCAACAGGGGAGTGTGGCCGTTGCCTGAGTTATTACCAAGACACTGAGGTGTAAATGCAACACGACTCATACGGCCCGAGGGCGTGGCGTGGCTCTAAAGGCAGACTCCTGGGCGGACCCGGCTACCCCGCTGGCCTCCAAAACACACACACACACACACACACACACACACACACACACACACACACACACACACACACATACACACACACACACACACACACACACACACACACACACACACACACACACACACACACACACACACACACACACCTTGGATGATAGTAAACTTTCTAAAAGTAGTTAAGTCAAATTTCACACTACATACTAATCAGATCATATAATCATATAATATTATAATATAATGAAAATAATTCTTATAATGAAAACTATATAAAAGTACATAGTTTAAAAACTGTGAACTCATTAACAATTAAGTAAATCTGAAAACACAGCAAAAAATGTTTAATAACATTCAAAAGACACCTGGGAATATTTGTCTATAATTTAAAAGAAATAAATATAATTTTTAATATACGGGACAATATTTGTCTATTTTTTAAAAGATAAATGAGTTTCTGTTTAAATTATGTATATGTATATGTGTATATATATACATATATATATATATATATATATATATATATATATATATATATATATATATATATATATATATATATATATATATATACATATATATATATATATATATATATATATATATATATATATATATATATATATATATATATACATATATATATATATATATATATATATATATATATATATATATATATATATATATATATATATGTATGTATATATATATATATACATATATATATATATATATATATATATATATATATATATATATATATATATATACATATATATATATATATATATATATATATATATATATATATATATATATATATATGTATGTATATATATATATATATATATATATATATATATATATATATATATATATATATGTATGTATGTATATAAATATATATATATATATATATATATATATATATATATATATATATATATATATATATATATACACATATATATATATATATATATATATATATATATATATATATATATATATATATATATATATATATATATATACATATATATATATATATATATATATATATATATATATATATATATATATATATGTATATATATATATATATATATATATATATATATATATATATATATATATATATATATATATATATTTATTTATTTATATATAGACACATTAGACACGTCAACAAAACTCCTTGTGAGGTGAGCTTTATGTCATAACACCTAAAAACGGCAAGATAATGAAAAAATACAAATGTAGTAATGGGACACTGAACGTTCACATCAAACATCTATACCATCGCCTTGAACCAACCAGGAGGAACACATAAAAGTAAAATAGTATAAAAATCTTTGAGACAGTGACCTACAAACGGTGTCTTACATCCACCGAGTACAACTGTCTGTCCAGCCAAACATCGCTCTCCATCCTAAGGCTCATCCTGCTCCTCCTTTTCTTCACTTCATGCTGATCTCCTCATGCATGCGGATAAGTCCAAGGCCTGGTACTGCGATATGACCACCAACAAGAGGTAGAGTTGGATGAGGCAGCCGCACAACACAGACATCACTATGCCAATGATGGCGCTGTAAGCTCCAAACAGCACCAGCACCGTCACATCCAAAGCAGTGAAAACAATGATGTTCACCACCTCCTGCCCGATGAAGGGCAGCAGCAGGCCACGGCGGTCCTGCAAAATTGAGGAGTTATGTATCCACTTCATTCACGTAAACAGAGACATGAATAAACAATTGAAATATAAATGATGTGTCCTCCATGCATAAAAAACAAACCAATGAAACTAAAACACAGATCGAGAGTTTGTAGCTATACATACATGAGGCCATAACATAATCGTATGGTTGTGAGTGTACTATATGTGTAATTGTTCGTTGGTTGAGTGAAGAATTTGTAAGCAACCCTTAGTGACCGCTGTGACTTGTGCAATAGGTGAAAAATGCTAAAGGATTCAAAACAAATCTGAGAGAATAAAAATACAGCAATTTAATATATAAAATAAAGTGGAGAAAATATGAAATAAACGTCACTTTCGTCTTTGAAATATAATGGAAAGACTTCCAACAGAGAAGAAATAGAAAAAAAAATCTCTCTCTCTTACCCGCCGCACGCCGTGGATCAGCATCGAGCTCGTTATCACCAGAAGAATCCCCAACGCCAGCAGCACATACAAGGCGATCTTCACTGTAAGACAGAACCAGAAGAATGAGACACAGCAGCTGTGAGGGGTGAGGCTACAATTATAGGTGACTGCGAAGGGGTGAGGCTGGAATTATAGGTGACTGTGAAGGGATGAGACTGGAATTATAGGTAACTGTGAAGGGGTGAGACT
>JAXIVD010004599.1:0-34724 GCA_036785275.1 Cancer borealis | reverse complement strand
GGGTAGTCTTATACCACCGATAATATACATGATACTCATGCTGAAATTTGGGATTCAACTTATCTGCTGAGATATTCAGTAACTCTTTGAAAATGGGACAAAGGAAAAAAGTTCCCATTTGGGTACTTTCTTTTTTTCCTGATATCTGTACTTTGATGGTGTAGATGTATCAGCCATTGTTGTTTTCGTCTATGGTTTGGAGGCTTAGCCTTTGTAATGGTCCCCCTTAAACAGATAGTTCAATGGGAGAATAGACAGTAGCCTGTATTCTTGGACACAAATTCTATTGAAAAGAGGGTTATGAATCTCAGGGAAAACGTGGGGGTTATTTTTTTACGATTGTAATTGTAATTGTAATGTGGGGGGGGGAAAAATGTGCCAGGCAACAAAGGCCATATGGCACTATTGGGGTAGTAGGACTAGGTGGGGGGTAGGGTCGGGTAGGGGTTAGATTAAATGTAGGACGTTAGCGGTACGAAGAAAGGATATAAGGGCAGGGAGTGAAAAGGAAGGGGACTCAGCGAGGATATCAGCAAGACGGGGGGCACGGGACAGGGAGGAAAGGTGGGGGAAGGCTGCAAGACGAGGGGTTGCGAAGATGGGACATGAAAGGAGGAGATGAGGAAGGGAGGAAAGGACGCCACAAGATGGGCAGACGGGGGGAGGGGAACGGGACATCAGGTAGGAATGGGTGAGTCTGGTGTGGCCAATTCATAAGCGGGCCAGGGCAGTCTCCCAGCGTCTAGTAGGATGAGATGGGTGGGACCAAGGGGAAACAGAGGGCTTGACAGCGTGGAGTTTATTAGAGGTTAGGGTGGACCAGAAAGATTGCCAGCAGGTATAAAGGAAAGTCCGGAAAACTGGGAAGTAATCAGAAACAGGAAGGGAGGGAGTGCAAAAGGTAGGAAGGGTGAGGGCGTCATGTGCCAAAGAGTCAACAGTATCGTTACCAGGGATTCCAACATGACTGGGGACCCAGCAAAAACGAACTGTTTTGTGACGGACAGAATGGCGGAATAACCAGTCCTGGATGTCGCGGACAAGAGGGTGTGAAGAGGAAAAGGAAGATAAAGGGGAGAGGGACGACCGAGAGTCGGTAAAAATAGTATAAGAAGAAGCGGTGAGGCGGAAGATGCGGCGGAGGGCAAAAAGAATCGCGAACAGCTCAGTAGTAAGAACGCTGGCCTCAAGAGGGAGGCGGTATTGGAAATAAGTGTCAGGAAACAGGACAGCACAGCCCGAGCCAGTAGAAGACTTCGAGCCATCAGTATAAACGTGTATGCTACCAGAATGAGTAGGAAGATGAGCCGAGAAATGGGAGCATAAGACACAGGAAGGAGTATTAGATTTCGGGGAGATAGGGAAGACAGAGGAGCAAAAGGAGAGGTGAGGGGAGAGCCAGGGGGGAGTAGAGGGAACAGAGAATGGGAGCGGATTAAGGGAGGGGGAAGAAGGATGGGACAGAAGGGCACGCATACGGATGGGGAAGGGAACAGGTAAGCGAGGCCGAGTGGCAAAGGTTGCAGACAGAGAAGGGATACGCAAAGCGGAGGAGGGAAATTGAAGGGAACGGGCATAACAGCGGAGGGAGAGGAGGGCCCGGCGACGGGGAAGAGAAGGGAGGCCGGCTTCAGTGTATAAGCTCTCCACAGGGGAGGATCGAAAAGCACCAAGAGCGAGGCGGAGACCAAGGTGATGAACAGGGTCAAGGAGGCTGAGGACGGAGGGGGAGGCGGAAGAATAAACATGGCAGCCATAATCAAGGACAGAAAGGACCAGTACAGTATGCAGCGAAAGCAGAGTCTTGCGGTCAGCACCCCAAGACACATGGGAGAGGGTTTGTAGAAGACGGAGGCGGCGAAAGGCGGTATCCTTGAGAGAGAGGACATGCTGGCGCCAAGTAAGGTGAGTCGAAGATAAGACCAAGAAACTTGCCCGATGTGCGATATTCAAGAGGGGTGCCATAAAGAAGAAGGGGAGGAGGACAAGCAGTACGGGACCGTGAAAAGTAAATAGAGAAAGACTTTGTAGGGGAGAAGTGGAAGCCATGGTCGGTGGCCCAAGAGGAGGTGGCAGTAACAGCAGATTGAAGAAGGCGATGGAGAAGGGAGGAGGAGGTGCTCGAGGCATAAATGGCGAAATCGTCTACATAAAGAGAGGACCTGACACCAGGCGGGAGGGTAGAAACGATGCCGTCAATGGCCAGGAGGAAGAGGGTAGTACTCAGGACCGAGCCCTGGGGCACACCCTCGTACTGACAGAAGGAGGGGGAGCAAGAGGAAGCAACCCTAACGTGGAAGGAACGGTTCCGCAGGAAGTTATGGAGGAAAAACCCCATGTTGCCAGAGACACCGACACAGGACAGCTGGTGAAGGATGTGATGGCGCCAAGTAGTGTCGTAAGCTTTCTCAAGATCAAAGAAAACAGCTAAGACAGATTCTCGTCGGGCAAAAGCAGAAGTAATATATGTTTGTAAGCGGGCGAGAGGCTCCGCTGTACCACGGGCACGTCGAAAGCCAAACTGAGTGGGGGAGAAAAGGTTCTTTGATTCGAGGTACAGTCGCCCAAATAAATGATGGCGCATAATTCAGATAGTTTCGTTCTGGCGACATCTGGCAACTGCATCCAGTAATCTCAATATATATGGCCGCCATTTTTTTTTGTTTTAGGGCAATATCATCACCCACATTTCCTTATAATTACACTATTAAACGCACTATGAGTGGTACGTCGGCATCATAAAACGATTACTTACCAATTTATAGATTTTTTGATCGCCCTTATTAATTATTTTCATTCGTTTGTGCAAAAAAAAAGACCTTAAAGGAGGCTTTTATGTTTAAGGCATTAATTGAAATCACCTAATTTTACACATCATTTGACAGCAATATGCCTTAAAATTGCATACATCATATTTGTTTTGTTGGCAAAAATTATTTCTTTTCACTTAAAATATTCTAGAACGAAATAAAACTATTGTATTTTCCATATTTTAAGATTCAGTATCTTTTTACTTAAGCCATCCTTAAAAATTGTTTTTCAATTTTTCGTCTTCAAAGAAAATATAAAAAAATATGAAGAATTTATTGCTATAACTCAAATATTATTTTAGATTATGGCGATAAATTCTTCATAATTCTTCATTAAAACCCATTTTTCATTCACCATAATAATGCAAATAATTGTTCAAAAATAGTACTAGGACAATGTAGCCAGTATGTAAAGACGACAATAATAGCTTTTTTAGCAGTATTTGATGTTACCAGTATTTGATGACGTCATCGTGCGCAAACGGTTGAACATTATATCATAATTTTAAGACAATATATTAATTACAGCCTATTATTATTATTTGAAGCTATATAGATTATAACCTATTACCAGTATTTCCATTATATAAGGATATATTAATTATAACATTATTATTGTCATTATATAAAGATATATTAATTATAATATTATTATAATCATTATTCAAAGATATATTAATCATAACATATTGCAAGGTATTTTAAAATATACTAAATATTGCCTATTACTAACCGTTATGTGAAGACTATGAGTAATAATTATATCTTATTACGTTAATAGCCTATTGCCAATAATTAAAGGAACGTCCTGCCCGATGACGTCATGGTCAAGCGAGAGTTTAAATGTAGATTTCATATCATCATAATTCTTAATGGAGAATGTTTAAACAATTAATACATATTTTTTTATATATGTATTTGGCTCAATATTTAAGATCATTATGAATAGATAGTCTTATGCATGTATAAATTTTATTTATAAAAGAGAATTTCATTTGACTGAATTTCTCTTTGAGCGGAGAGCTCGATGTCAAAATGCTTCGACAAGTATTCATGAAATATCATGATTAGATGGTTGTTTCTCATAATCTAGACTTAATTATCAATTGTAATTTATTTTTAGTTCATATACAGTAACAATTCGTGAATATAATGACATTCCTGACAAGTTATAAGGATATTTCATTCCATTTGTTAGGGTTGCCATAATCTAATTTTTGAACGAAAATCTCCGTAAGACGCGACATCATTTATTTGGGCGACTGTACCACATCAATCGGAGATTGATCATGCGCTCAAGGAGCTTGCAGACACAGCTAGTCAGAGCAATGGGTCTATAATCCTGGGGAGTACCAGACTTGTTAGGCTTAAGAAAAGGGAGTATAAGTGCATCGCGCCACTGGGGTGGGAAGTCCCCAGTTAGCCAAACGCGGTTATAAAGGATAAGTAAGAAGGTCAGGGTGACAGTAGGAAGGTGGCGGAGCATCTGATAGTGAACACCATCAGGGCCCGCAGAGGTGTTACGACAGTACTTCAAGGCAGAGATAAGTTCAGAGGGGGAGAAGGGGGTGTTATATGAAGTATTAGAAGAAAGTGTGAAGGTAATAGGGGTGTGCTCACGTGCCACCTTAAGGGCAGCAAACTCAGGAGGAAGATGGGAACCACTGCTGACGGTGCTAAAAAATGAGCCCAGTTCTGTGGCAACCTGGAGGGGTTCAGCAATATCACCCTGGGGGAGGCGAAGTACAGGAGCAAAGGAGGGTGGGTGTTTACCTGATAATTTATGAATACGGCCCCAGACTGAAACAATGGGGGTAGAGAAAGTCAAGGTAGACACATAAGCACGCCAACTGTTGGACTGAGCCAATCTAGTGGTCCAGCGGAACCCAGCCGAGGCACGTTTAAAGTTAACAAAGGCCAGGAGCTGGCCGGGAGTGTCCCGTTTACATCGGTAACTACTCCAGGCCACCCGTTTCAAGCGAAAGGCAGTAGTGCAGGCAGGGTTCCACCAGGGAACACATTTGGAGGCAAAGGGGCGGAAAGTCCGGAGGATGGAGACAAAAGCAGCAGCGAGAACAGACGTGATAAAGTAGATCAACATATCAGAAGAGGAGGAAAAATCAGGAGAGGAGAGACGAAGGGCAGACAGTGAGGCAAAAGCACGCCAGTCTGCTCTACTAAAGCACCAGCGAGGGGGTCTGGGAAGAGGGATGTAGGAAGTAGGAGAAAGAACTGGGAAATGATCACTACAGGGATTGTGGTCAAGAACCGACCAGTGGAGATCTAGTAGTAGGTCAAGGGAACAGAGGGCGAGGTCGAGGCAGGAAAAAGTCTGGGTGCGGAGATCAAAGTGTGTGGAGGCGGCAGTATTAAGGATAGTAAGGTCAAAGTCTTTAAGGAGATGGTCGAGAGAGCGGCCACGAGAGGTGACCACCGATCCCCCTGGCGGGCGGCACCGGTGACCCACACCAGCCTACGGTCGGGATCATCTTGTTGGTCCTGACGGACACACAAGCCTCCCCACCACGACAAGGTAGATCCCATGGGGGGGTATTTTTTTACGATTATTTTCTAAATTGAAGAAATTTGTTTTATCGCTCAGAGTATTAGGAATAGTGTGACCTATCAAATGTAGAATTTCATTTCAGCGAAATTAAAAAATCAACATGGCTACAGCAAAATTTAAATCCCCCGCCTTGTTGCGTCATCATTGACTCATGCGCCACCCAACGTGGTATACTGTTGAAACTGATTTTTTTTTTTTCTAATTCAGTGCAACATTGAGACTTCCACCACTAACCCACCTTCTGCATTTAAAACCTTTACTCTTATTCTCATTCACCAATTTTCTCCTCCTACACACTTGACTACAACCAAATTCCACCACCAGCAAGCACAATTTCCCCTATGAATCTGCAACCAATGCAGTGTCGTAGACTACATTATCATATGTCATAAACTACACAGAAAAACAATTACTGAAAAGTATAAATGAGGCACAAAAGAAATGGTTAGAAAGAAATTAAAAGATAATCCCTTAATGCCGAGAAATGCTCAGAAAGGCAAAAAAAGCAACAAACAATCTAAAGAAATATTCAGAAAATTAAAAAGGAGAACCATAGTGATTTATTGCACCCCTATAATGGTCAGACAAGGTACAGGATAGGCAACACTAAAGTAATTTAGTTGATTACCAAGGGACAGAAAATTAAATTAATACATTGTGTTTGTATAGTTAGGGAAAATTGCCTGTATGGTTTGTTTGTTAAGAAACACAGGGCATATTATTCCTTAAACTAGATGTAGCAGAAAGTCTGTTATCCTTTGTAAGGATACAAATCTTATGGCTGTCTTTTGGGGAATTTAATAAAGACAGAGGAGTTACAGTACTTCATTCTCTATCTCTCATTCAGCAGAGAACAGAGTTGTTAGAGTTGTCAGCTCGGGTCTGTTGAGATGGAGCCACTTCTTATCACCGTAACTAAAGGTTAATGTTATGCAAGATATCATCATCATCATTTTGCAGCTCGTAGGATGCTAAGCTGAGGCATATTTTTATATCATATGTTGTGAATTGTATTATGTGAAATGTTAGAATGTTATTCGCTCATTAGAAAGTTATTTATGATGTGATTATGTGTATTACATTGATGTTATTTTTGTAAAAGATTGTTCTGAAATGGAAGCGACTTTGATTTGGTGAGTCAATAAAGTGATGAAGTTATGATAAATTTAACAATCAAATTATAGAAAAAGTGTTCCATAATCCTACGACCAAAATAGTATTTGTACAGGAACACAACAACGTTGCCGTAAGGCGATGAAAGCAATATCATTTCCAAACAGTAGTTGATTTAGATTCCAAACTCTATTATGAGCATTCACTAAGCTGAGATCTCTGTCTATATATTATTGCATCAGACATTTTGTTATACTCGTGGAAATTTTCCATCATCTTCCTACCCAACCTTTCATCCACACTCAATCATGTGCATGATGCAAAAGTGAGTGATGATAAAAGCTCGTATATGAAGATGATTGAAAATTTCAAATTTTCAAATTATATAATTTTATCTTAAATTTTTTTTTTCCCTATATCATTAACCGTTGGCGCCAGTAGACTTATGGAGGCACAGATGGATTTGCCTCACCTGTTATTTGGCATAGATTTTCAGATTTTTTATAGTGATGCCTCAAATGTTTACGTTCTCTCTTGAATATGTTGAGAATGTGCAAGGCTAATTAATTACTACTACAGCCTCAGATGCATATAAACATTGTAAGTCCCGTTTGAGAACTGCATGGTAGCATTTGGGTAGTCTTTGGCCACTCGGCGGTGATATCAAAGAATGAAAAGTGATCAGCGAATAACAGGGATTCGAACCCAGGACCCTAGGCTTGCCTACCCGAGCACTAGACCACTGCACCACTGCCTCCCCGTACTATTCTATTATTTCATAATTCATTATATGTACATGTATGTGTGCCTTGTCTTGGCTCCAGCTTTATTGGCATAACATACTGATATATAGATAGATAGATTATTTTACACTACTAAAACTGCAATGTAAAGTATCCATGTAACCTGGTCTTACAAATAATACTGATATCCACTTTATAAATTATGGCATTTACCATGTTTAAACATCATCACAAATTCTGACAAAATATAAGAATCTGCCTTATTGTTTTCTTTGTGAATGCTAGGACTGCCATCAGAAACTTACCCCCTTCTCATGTAATGTTTGATAAGGCTGTATGTTTCATTAAACATATAGTAGTCTTCTGGATGACCAAACAGTATATAAGCCTTCAGGAGATATTCATAGAAGCTGTCCAAGCCGGCTCCAACACCACTCAGCTCCCCAACCCATTTACCCGTGTCCACATCCACCACATTTCCTGATAACAATTAAAATACTTTTACTAGTACTGATGATTATAATAATAATTATGACACATTAGTAATTCTACTGGTTTATTTTAAGTGATGCAACACAATGGCTTTGTGATTTAATAATTTTTTGAGTAACTGACTTAAGACACAATTATTCAAACATACAAAGACACATTGTCATAATGACGAGGATAAAAGCATTACTATTTGCTAAAAGTCATGGGAAATTGCTTACCAAAACAAGCATTATCTAACCTCTAAAAATTCTACTCCCTAACACTAAGGCACACAAAATTAGGTTATTCATTGAATTAGACATCTTATCAACTTATATATATATATATATATATATATATATATATATATATATATATATATATATATATATATATATATACATATATATATATATATATATATATATATATATATATATATATATATATATATATATATATATATATATATAGATAGATAGATAGATAGATAGATAGATAGATATACACATATACATATATATTACATATTTTCATGCTGGATTCACGAAAAAGGAGTACAAATGAGCACAAGGGAGAACAGACAGCAACAGCCCACAGACCCTGACGAAGCTGGGCATGTGGCTACACTCTACTACTATAGCATCTATATCCTAAAAAGAAATGGATAGCAAAATGGAAAGTTCCTGCCCATCCATCCCTCCCTATAGGTGAAGCTGGGTTGAAGAGGAATCATTACTATGTACTATGGAAAAACTAGCCTAGAATTTGTACAGGAAAGTGAGAAAATATGTGTAATCTATGTCTACTTCCACAACTACTACTACTATGACTACTACTGCTACTACTACTACTACTACTACTACTAGTATTACTACTACTACTACTATTATTACTACTACTACTATTACTACTACTAGTAATACTACAGGTTGCCCATCACTAATCCAGCAACCACGAGACCTTAGGACCGCCAGATATTTGAAATTTCCGGATAATTGAGGTTTTGTTCTCCGACTCTATATATGCTGTATATATTGTAACAAAATAACTAAAGTTCTTTAAAGAAAGAAGTAAACATTCATGATTTTTTGTTCATTTATAAAACTTCATTGCTTTAGTCCAGCCAGCAGTTCAGTTAACTTAATTAACGTATCAATAATTTTACGCCACTTCTTTTATTCGCCAAATCCATGATGGGGCTATACAGCAGGAGATTCTAACAATTACAGCAAATAAATGAGAAGAAATGCCTGTTTGCTATTGGAAGTGTGAGCATACAGCTGATTCTGGATACAGCGCCATCAAAACATTAATGGCCCCTCCCGAAAATAATTGTGCACCAACCTGGGAAGTTTGAAACTGCACTTCAAAATTCATGCCAGAAAACTGATGGAACCACAAGATTGATTGCCAGATTAGTGATGGTTAATCTGTACTACTACAACTGCTGAAAAAATGTTGTGCAATGTTTTTATGCAGGAATGAAATACTCAATTTAGGGAACTGATACCAAGTGCTTATCTAAGTTATTTTGTGAAATTTGCACTTGTTTTACTGTTAACTATTTGTGCTGGTAGAGAATTCTACATATTCAAATTCTATTAAAGAAAAGAGCTTCACTTCGTTCTATCAAAATTGTTTACCAATCATTTTGAATCCATTGTTACTAGTGGTACTTATGAGATCAGTAATAAGCATATGATACTAGTCACATGACTCTTTGAGGGAACTGCACATAAGCAGAACTTAGCATGCAAAAACAGTGAAAATATATTCTATAGGAATTCCTCTGATGAATGCTTAAGTTACAATTATTTGTGCATAAATAAGATAACGTATACAGAAACACAGAAAGATGGAGAAGTAATATTGGCTAAGTGTCTACTGTGTACAGTTGACATGCATCTTGAAGTTTTTGTGTGACAAGGGAACAAGTTATAACAAAATGTAATCCTTCTGTCCAAATGCTCACAGAAAAGCATAAACTGGACAGTGGAGGATCTAACTTGATAAGCTAAGGTACTCCAAAACAGCAGTGCAATAACCAACATCAATTTTTTTTTAAATCTCAGTTGTCTTCTAAATCAAATTTGATGACTTATTGAAACATTCCAAAACATATCAAGAGCTAGTAAATAATCAGGGTATTTCTAGGACAGCTTTTCATTAAGAAGGCAAATATCATAATGCCTACCTAGTAAACCTGTATCTGCATTTCTGAGTTTCCATAGTACCGTGTTGGCTCTCCTGGCTGACAGCTCATAAACAGGGTCCCCAATCAAGCGGCTCAGAACCCCAAACTCCACCAGCAGAGAGCCAGCCCCTGCTGTGCAGGTGTCTGTGCGGCTCCCCTCGGGTACCCCACTGCGAAGGTTTACCTGAAACAACCATTACTGTCACTAAGAATCACAGTAAAGATCCACTGTTACCCACACCAATGGAATATTTTGAATAGGTACATATACATAAGATTAAAAACACACCCTAGATATTTTGGGTTTTGCTTTTTGGTATTACTTTGAATGTGCTAGAAAGATTATGGTACAGATGAAGAAAAAAAGTAGGAAAAATGATAGTATCTATTTAAGGAAGCATTGCACAGAATCTAGGGTAGTCAAGTAAAAGTGTATGCAAAGTTATGATTTCCTTAATCAAGTTGGTGTTAACAGCAGCCTTCTCCATGGAAAATCATACCAACATATCATGGAAAAAATAAATAAATAAATAAATGTTTACATCATTCCTTGTAAATGATGACAGGTTATAATTTAAAAGTTCTTAATATAGGAAATTGCTTTATCTATACCTGTGATCAACCACTTTTTCAAAACTTCTGTAGAAAGTTAAATATGGTAAATGAAAATTGCATTTACAAATGAAGAAAGAATATTTAAAGAAAATAAAAAATTTAAGATTGAAAATCAAAAAGTTATCAATTATATAAGTAGAAAAACATTTATGAAAATTTTTTCATAAATACAGATATGTTAGTTAGAGTGTAATAATCTGCGTCATGAGAAAACTGTTATCAAAGATAAGACAGCCTCAACCTGGTCGGTTTCATCAGTAGAACTTTTGATTATAAATCTGAAAAAGTTATCCTTACATTATATAATGCACTCGTACACCCTCATCTAGAATATTGCATTCAATTTTGGTCACCATACTATAAAAAAGATATTAATAAGCTGGAGAGAATACAAAGAAGAATTACTAAAATGATCCCAAGACTGCGAAACAAGTTTTACGAAGAACGTCTAAAGGAGTTGAACTTATTCAGTTTATCCAAACGTAGGCTACGAGGGGATCTAATTGAGGTTTTTTTAATTTTCCATGGTTTTGATAATATTAACATAAACGATTATGTAACTACCGATCTCACAAGCTCCACCCGTAACAATGGCTTCAAGATCATTGGTAAGCGCTTTAGATCAAATGAAGCGAAGCACTTTTTCTTCAATAGAATCGTAAATGTTTGGAATGCTCTCCCAGCACAAATTGTCAACAGTAATACAATTGCATCATTTAAGAAAAAACTCGATAAGTACTTAGCATCTGTTCACCAAGTCGAATATTTCACTACTGCGTTTTTTTTTTTTTTTTTTTTTTTTTTTTTTTTTTTTTTTTTTTTTTTTTTTTTTCATGCTACATGGTATCAATTCCTCTTCCGGCCAGCTTCGACTGGAGGGAGGGGTGGGTGGGGAGGAGCCTTCCACTTTGCTGTCCTTTTGTCTCTATCACGTAGATATTATAGTAGTACTAGTGTAGCTAAACAGACAGCCTCGTTAGGTCCAGTAGGACTGTTGCTGTCTGTTCTTCCTTTGTACCTATGGTGTTGTGAGTGTCTGATGTGCCAAGACGTGTCCCGTTTCAATCGCTGGCCTTTCCATAATTTTGTCCATCGTCTTAAAACAAATCACTGGTACCCTATCAGTTAATGGCACTCAAAGGTCTGCAGAGACGAAGAAGGCTGCATTGATGATGAGACTTTGAGAGGAGATACCCAATGGGGTTTTCTCTTCTTTATTCTTTTCATCTTACCTTATCTAAATATTTCTATCTATTTTATTTATATTTAGTAACGGATGCCTTATATGCCATCTCACAGCTCCTTCACCTCCTCCTCTATGCACATTCCCTCACTTCCACTATCTTCCTAACCACAACAAACTACTCCACATCCTTCACACAACACACAAAAATAAGTTTTTTCGTCATTGAAAAATGACTTTCCAGAAATCATTTCTTTCCTCCTCCTTCTAGCCAGACATTGAGGTCAAATAATCCTACACATTAACACCACAACACACACTCCATGAAGGCCCCGTGGGAAAACCCAGTCCAGTCTTATTAGGTTGGTGCTGTGTTCCCAGAAACCCTTAGGAACAACAACTCCACGAGTGATGTAGATATGCCTCATTGACACAGGCTTGCACAGAAACAAACAAACAGAAACAGCTAGAATGTAGGTTTAGGGATGGGTGTGAAAAATTCATCACAGAATAAAATTGAAAATTAGAAAATATAGACGTACTTGTTTTCACATCTTATTTAAATCCCCAAACAACTAGATTGATTTGATGATTTACAGTGATGACAATTTGACGATCAGTCTACTTCGTGGTCACCAAGTGGCTAAGACCAATAAATGTACGCTGAATTATATTGAGGATCCATAATGCCTTCCGAGGATTCGTTAAAATATTAACCTCCTGAATTCCCCTTATCCTGTAAGAATATTCGGTGTGGTTAGCTTTAGAAGTGAGGCATTGTAGACAATGTAATGATGGAGGCTTTTGATGGCAGTCAGCTTGTCTAACCAGGTGGAAATTATTCCATGGATATAATATTGCCTTGTGCTAAGCTGTGCTTTTTAACGTATATATTATGTAGAACAGTACTACAAAAGAACCATGAAGGTTCTTGAAATAAAATATAAGTAGATTATCGGTAGATATGAATGATGGGAGTGGAAAAAGTCAACATCTCCATGATTGAGGCATTGGCTACCTCTGTATTACCTTGTCAACAAAGTGAATGTGGATATAAAATCTAAGTGAACTGAATTTTTCCTCACTCAATTTATTATTACCATCATAAAGTCTTTTAAATGATAGTTAATATAAGTAATAGTTGAATCACCCGAAGTGCAATTTTCTCATAAACCTGATTATTTACCCAAAAATGTTATGATGTAATACCAATGATAGATAATTCTATGCACAATATTTCCAACAAAGAGGAAGTAGTTGTGTGCCTTCTCTTGTTGGCATCTCTCAGAAACCCATTGTCTGTTTTTCTATATTTCTCTGTAACTATTTTGCGGTTTCTAATGGGACATTTTTCATTTGAAAGGGGAAAGATCTTTCTTCATATTGACTAAATTTTTCTATCATACCAACATATTGTATAAGTTTGCATTATATTATAAACTAAAACAAAACACAAAAATAAAAGGAAAGTTAGAAATATGATCAATGTAATTTTTTAGAAATGTATAAAGTTTATCTCTCATCTTTTTTCAGCTTAATCGTGTTATGCAACATTATGAAATATACATATTTGATTGGAATAATAGTTAATTGCAGTTTGCAATAATTTGTTGTGCAGATCATATGAAATTTGGCAAGGAACATCTCTTTATTAAACTACATAACATTCGGAATTCATGAAAATCCATCAATAATTGGCAAAGTTTACCTTTCCCCCCAGACGATCTCTTTGAACCCTTCATTACCAATGAATAGAGGTAA
This sequence comes from Cancer borealis, assembly GCA_036785275.1. Classification (NCBI taxonomy): domain Eukaryota; kingdom Metazoa; phylum Arthropoda; class Malacostraca; order Decapoda; family Cancridae; genus Cancer; species Cancer borealis. The sequence continues at coordinate 21,265 of JAXIVD010004599.1, read as the reverse complement.
GAAGGAAAGACTTAAAGACCAAATGAATTAAAAGACAAGTTCCGATCTACTGTGTGGCTCCAACACCTGCCATCAGGTGACAAGACTGCCGATGTCTGCATGGAACCTACTTTACAAAATGATGATGATGATGATGACTAAAGGAATGCAACACAAAGATGAGGTCTGCTCCTCTATCAGCCACCATTCCTACCCTTGGGTGTGGCAGGCCAGTCTTGGAGCTGTCAAAGGCTGGCATGAAGCGAGAGGCCAAATCAGATGCCATCTCCAACAGTTCGCCATTGTACCATTCAGGTTCCAGGTTCCCAAATGGTTTACTCTTGTCTTCTATGAGTAAGTGAGCAGACAATAAAGCACCCAATAATCTGCAAGTTATAAAATTTTAAAACATTTAGTTTGACTTGATTGATTTAGCTTTCTATATCTTTAGAGCTCATTTAAAAAATTACTCACCTACATACATAATAGTATGGTGTTAATTCACCATATTATTATATATTATCACAAATTCAAAAACAATGCATACAATGTTACCTAATATTAGCCTCAAACACCTGCACTGTTGAATTTTTGTCAAAGTTGACATTTTCTATGACAAGTTGCACAGCATGACGGAACTCGTCCTCATCACCAAGGATGGCCAAGGTATCCAGGGTGTCAATGAGGGTGAGTGAGTAGTCACCAAGGATGTCATTGATGTTGATGTTGGATCTGCACATGAAGAAAATACATAAACTAACCGAGTGTCAACATGGAAATAAAATTCATCCAGATGCTTTGAGTAGAATATGAGTTGTACTGCAATAAAGAACATTTACTTGAGAGTTATACTCAAGTAACTTTATTGAGCTATTTTTCTAAAACGTCCAGCATAACTTGATCTAGTGAATCCTTTATTTAATGGAATAGTAATTAGGTATATTTTCCACATAGTTTTTTTCAATTTATTGTAACATTACTCAATTTAAATTAGTTCTACTAATGTGCTCACACATACAAGAATATCTTATTTTTAGACATTTTCCATCACTTTAATAACAAAAACAGTAACATGTGTTGTTTTTGTCGCCGAGTTCAAAGAATCAAATTCACTTTGGTTTAGATTTTCAGTAAACGGAGGGAAAATCAGCAAAAAGTAATATTTCAATCTATTTATTTATATACCTGGCTTATATCCCCATTAAAAGGGATAGCCAAGACAAGGCATTTAGGATTCAGGGAGACTTTATTCTCTCCTCTCCCTCTGCACCCTGTCTTTACGTAAAAGAGAATACAAAGGAGGAGCTTCCCACACCCCTCGCTGTCCCTTTTGGTCGCTTGTTACGAGCCACAGGGAATACAGTGTTGGTATTCTTGCAGCCCCACTACATTTTAGTAAAATCTATAAAGTTTATTATAAGGAGTACACTTCACCAGTTTCACTATTTATAAATGAATGCTTTGTACTTAACTTCAGTGGTTTTAAAACGATTCTACTCCATTTGATTTGAAAAGTAACAAAAAATACTTGTTACTTCACTCCAAAGAATATTTGACTTTGTGAGCTTAACCAATCATCAGCCATTGAACAAAGGTAATTTCAACACTAACTTATCACACCAACTATTCATGCTTGGATCAGCTACATGCATTTTTTCATAGAGTTCTGTTTAAGACACTATGCTTCTTTTTTCCTAATCCTACACTGTCAGGTCTTTTTTGTTTCATCTGTTGCTCCAAGATCGTTTCCACAGCTTCAGTTAATAGCAATCTATCTCTCTTTGTTGATTACTAATCAACTTGGAATAGAAATTCATAGAAAACTTTACTATTGCTTTAGATGTTTCATAAACTTTAGTTGAAAATTGTTGATTAATATGCCCATCCTCCTTTCAATCCTTTTAAAATTGTTCCTTTGGTCAGACTCACGCACAATAAACTATATTTATAGGAGGTCAAATAACCCAATGTGGCTGTTGGTTAGGATGTTGTACATGGAGTGAAGTTGGAGTAAGAAATTCCATCAAATGTTTGAGGGCATTAGGAAAGTTAAAATTATAAAGGGCATTACCTAATTAAATCTAACTGACAGGCGCACAGGGTTATCTTACCTATTACCACACCTTACTGTGTGTGATTTTGAAGAAAGTTCCCAAGAGAGTTGACGGTTAATTGAAGACATTATGATAAAAAATAAATACTTCATATGGCAGAAATGAGATGGGGTGATTGATACTTTTGTCAGCATCATATCAAAGACAATCCTTCCAACAGAAATTATGAAAGTCCTGCAGAATGACTACTAAACAACTAATCACTGATCTTTCTGTGTTGTATCTGTATGGAGCAGGGAAAACCTAATGGTCTTTAGCACCTTAAAACTCAATTGCTCCACCAATCATATCCTTGCCTGAACACAGTATTTTAGATACAGTATTACCAGTGACTTGGAGAATATTATTATTTTGATCCAGCATATATCTTTATCGAAAATAAAAAAAATTATAAAATGAATGAATTAACTAAATAAAATCTAAACTTAATAATTCTATGGATTTTACTACCTTTTTGTCTCTTTAAGGCACATCACTAATGTAGAGTTAATTGCAGAAATGTTAATGGACACATAATAGGTAGGATACTCAGTCAAGCTATAAGGCAATTGAGCAATAGTAGGATGGAAGCAAGGTTGACAACATTCCTGGTTAATCTATAAAAGCCAACTTGTTTTCTGTATATTCAGTTCATTATATGTGTAATGCCCAGCCCATTGATAGGGGTTGAAATCATGTAATAAATATGTCACAGCACGTCATTCATATACAGTTATTTTATTGGCTAGGGAACTACATGACGTGGTTCCCATAGCTCACACTCAAGTTGAGCTTCAGAATTAGCTTAAATAATAGTTAGCATCAATTAGACATCAATTTTTGAGCAAGTGCTAAACTTTCAGAGTGAAGTGGCTGGACTTAAGAAATAAATAAATAAGAGTAACTGCAAATATACTACTTGATTATTTGGACTTTGTTTATTTTGGAGTCTTATCTTTTGCAATAAAAGAAATAATTACCCTATGAACCACAGCTATTACCACCAAACATTTGCAAGATAAATCTCATTGCACTTGCAATTTTTTGTGTAGTGAAGCATTTAAGATATATACTTAAGAAAAGAATCTAATCTATCAATCTATCTATTTATCTATGTATAGTCTCTGATGCCTCGTTCATTCCTGGGACATCCCAAAAAGAGGATGGTCATGGAAGAAGAGCCTCCACCTCTCCCTATCCATACACTCCCTCCTTGCTAGTTAAGATCATTTTCCTCTAGCAGCACTTCTTTTATGCATGTACTCCTTCACCCTATTCTTCTAACAGCTGGCCTTCCCATCCTTATAAGACCCTCAATTTCACTCACATACACATCCTTAACAACTCTTCACTTTTTTATCTCCCAATATGACCAAACCATCTCAAAGTATTTATTTTCACCCATTCCACTACACCACAAGTCACTCCATTTGCACAAGTTTCCATGCTATCTTTCAATTACACTTTCATTGCTCTCACCCTACCATTTTGTCAGCCCACATAACAAACAGATCATTCATTTCTACAGCATGCCGATGTGCCCTATTCCATGTCCAAGTCCCTGAGCCACTTGTATGATGGTGTGTGGAAGGTGAACTGCTGGTTGAGGAGCAGCACCGTGAGGATGAGGCGCATGCAAGTGCGGTGCAGATAGAGTGTTGCCAGGAGGAAGTGTAGGCACTGTCTTCAGCTGTGGAACAGACCAGCAGTGAGAGGCAGAAGATTGTCACATCTTGTAATGAGGGATCAGTGACCTGCCCTTGGATTGTGAGGCAACAGCGTGACACCATCACGTCAGAGCCTGCTATTTGGACGAGTGGGGACAAGCGGGACACTCTGGCTGTCGGGCAAGGGGTGAGTGGTGGTGACACCATGCAAGAATTGACACCACGTCTGTCTGCCATACTTGACCACGGCCACTACTCACCTCACTCTTTCACTCCGCCGTCATCATACCACCCTCACCCTGTAGCTTCCAGCAGCCAGATTGAGAGGAGGAGCTGGGACGTTAAGGTGGCGCCGCTGGCCAGGGGGTTGGAGTACAAGTCCTTCCTTTGTACCCCAAGCACCAAGAGTACACCTGGAGGGCCTTGCCACGGGTTCAGAGCCAGAAGGATTAAGTGAAGAAGCTCCAGACTTCTGGGAGGCCTTGCCCCAACAGGTTCAGCAGCACCTGTCAGAGATGCAGAAAGAAGAGACATAGGTACAGTCATTGCTCAGGAGGCAAAGGACGAGTTCCCTTGACTGGCTGAACCCATGTACCTTCAAGCCGTAAGGCCAGGATGGTCACTTCTCCAAGGCCTGCCCATCGCCCAAGACTGTTGTGCATGTGGGTAACATGGGTGGACTGGGCAGAAGGAACAAGCAGCAGTCAACACTCCCAGGGCTCCAAGTAGCCTAAGCTACCGCCACACCGCAGCTACGGCAGTCGAGCTGGATGGTACCGTGGATGGGAAACCATGCTGGAAGGTAATTGTCTCTGGAGCAGAGTCGATGTTCACATAAGCGGGCATTGTTGCTTGAGAGGGTCTTCCAGTGGCACCATAGAGTCAATAGGCACAGTGTGCAACGCAAGGGACCAGTGGAGGCTCATATTGGCGCGGCCAGTACTAAAGTGGAGCTGCCAGTGTATACCAATGGCTAGCAGACGGTGTGGCAGCAGTGAATGCTATCGGTGGTGCAATTGCTAGATGTTGCCAGAACAAAATAATCTGAAAACTGTGACGATACTTTGAAGCGCTACTGTACATTGACGAGACATCATGCAGAATTTCTAAGAGTGCAAGAACACAAAAACTATCTCCATCATCACTGGACAAGCAATTCGCTGGCTTTCTACACAGAAAAGAATGGCGACCTTCCCAAATGGAATGACACCCAGGTGCTACATGCAGGGGTTGAAAAAGGGAACGAGACACTTGTAATAGCAAAATTAGCAAGTCGAGTGGTGGCGAGTTTGGGGATGGAGTAACATGTATTGAGTCACTTATTGGTTCACAAACAGAGTCGTGAATGATTGGAATAGGCTGGATAGACACGTAGTAAGTGCTGAGTCAATAGGTAGCTTTAAAAGACGGTTGGATGAGAGTATGGATAGGGATGACAGGTGGGATGGCTTATTCCAAGAGGGGGGACAAGGAACTGCCTCGTGTAGGTTATTAACTGGACTCTTGCAGTCTCCTCATTTCTTATGTTCTTATGTTCTTATGAGTCGTGGTCTGAACACTGGTCTTGGTCTTGGTCTTGTAAACAGATACTCAGGGCTAACAACTGAATAACATTGGCTACTACATGACATTAGCTATTATACATATACTATATCACTTTTTATATCACTTTGTCATCATATATCTGACATAATTTTCTTTTATATTGGTAAGTGTGAAATTAACTTATTATCATGTTTTGTAGATTCATATTGTGGCATCACCTAAATATAAAAAAATAGATTGGAGCAAGAAATAATAATGAACAAGTTCCGTCTTCATTGGACCCATTCAGATGCTGCATGAAGACCCTTTAGTCAATAATAATGCCGCTTCCCACACAAACACCCTCCTCCATGGAGAAAGGGCTCCTGCCAGATTACATCTTTTTTGTACTTTTTTATATTTGCTCTAAAAAGTGCAAAAAATATTGTAAATCACTTGGTGTTTGTCTTTATTTTATATGATTACTAGAATTATGTTTTCCAAGTCATTCTTATTTTCAGATTATTCCCCACTTTAAAACTCACGATGTCACATTAGTTATCAAGAAAATTTGTATATACAGTAAATCCTCCATATAACGAACCGGCTTATAGCGAATTTCGGATATAACGAATGTCATTTCTTGGCTGAACCAAGTCGGATATAACGAACCAAAGTTCGTTATATCCGATATCGATATAAATTTGAAGTTATACATATTATACTCAACAGATCTGTGAAGGTTTCAGGCAGTGTTCACCATTGTTTACCTGGCAAAAAATTTTCAAGTTATGTTAGGTTAATTATATTATGTTATGTTAGGTTAGGTTAGGTTATGGTTAGATTAGGTTAGGTTTGATTCATTTAGATTTGGTTATAAAAGTTATTTTATATTTCATTATCCAAAAGTTGGGCGTTTCACCATAGATTTTAACGGATTGTTACCGACGCGACCGCCACCTACCGGACTTTTTTACACTAACGGACTTTAGTCCGGATCTGGGTTGATTGTCCACTAGCAGCCTGAGTCCGTTAAATCCGAAGTCAGTTAAATCGGGGTCCGTTAAATCGAGGGTCGACAGTATATATTTCATACCCATACAGCAATACCGCATCCCACCCAGTGTTGCCACCTAAACAAAAAAAATTTTTAAACCTTGCCAATTTTTCAAAATCATTATTTTCATTAATAAGATTAGCTCAAGTTGTGAATTCATCAATAATGGGTTTATTATATAAATCTACTAACTTACATACAGATAGAGAAATAAAATACCAGCTAAATATGCTTGGAATAAAACAGAGCCACTATTCATAGAAAATTGTGCTTAAAAGACTTATGTATATGAAATAATGCATTACAGACTTTCCAAAAAATTTTCAATTACTGCTAGAGCAATGAAATATAGTCATAGCTTGATTTAAAGGACCCCGATTAAACGGACTCTAATCGCTGGCGGACAATCAACCCAGATCCAGACTAAAGTTTGTTAGTGTAAAAGAAAGTCCGGTAGATGGCGGGCACGTAGGTAGAAATCCATAAGGATTAACCAAGCTACGGATTTTTTACACTAATGGACAGGGTTCCCTCCTCATTAGTCCATCAAATCGAACGCATTAGAATTGTGTTAGAATCAAGCAAGCAACAGACTTTTTACACTAACGGACAGGGTTCCCTTTGCATTAGTGTGTTGAATCGAAGGTCGACTGGATTAAAACTAAAAAGAATGGTGTAATTTCTTATAAAAGAGAAAAAATACAAGTACAGTGGTGCCTCGCATTACGAGTTTAATTAATTCCATGACCAAGCTTGTTTTACGATTTTCTCGTTTTGCAAATAAATTTTCCCCATTGAAATCAATTGAAATATATATAATTAATCCATTCCAAGTGTCAAAAACCACCCAAAAAAATTTGTTTATATCTTTTAAAACAGAAAATGTGTAGGTACAAGACTAATGACAATTATAGAAACATAATATAGGGTATGGATTTGTTTCCTTAAGGCAGTGGTTCTTAACCAGGGTTGCTCGCACCCCTAGGGGGTGCGAGGCCGGTTCATCAGGGGTGCGAGGATGCCTATGATATTGGAAATTTAGGGTGCAGTGGCCCTAAACTTCTTCTTTTTACCACAGTCACAAATGGTGATCACCCAGGTCAATACAACAACACCACTATGTTTTCTTACCTGCGATTTAGGTATAGCAGGAAGACGGCTGCCTCTCACAGCTATATAACATCATAAAACAAACAGTTGCGGCTGAAAATACTAAAGATTGCAATCAATAATGCCTAGCTAGAATGTTTTACATGTTACACTTAGCTGTAATTGCTGGCGTTTTTCTTTTTCAAAACGAAAGTCGTGTTGAAGATGACCGAAGTTTCAGTAACTCGGCAGTGAAAAATTGTAGGAGCTCCGGTCAGAGCGAGTTACTAACGTGGAGAGAGTAGAGGGCGAATTGAACTTGGCGAAGGCTTTATATAGTCCGGCGCCAACGCCATCTATGAATCTTTAAAAAGGTTTCATAGGCTTCGCTCGTTAACTGCTTTTAAGTTTAAGTTTACTTTACTTGTTTTATTCTTAATTAAATAGTTATTATTTGCATTTAGTTGAATTATTAGTAGTTTTATTTATTTATTTGACGATTGAATGAAACTTATTTTGTATTCAACAACCGTTACTTCAAGATTCATCCATACTTGAATCTTGGCCTGTTTAATTTATATTTTAAAGGTCTATTAAGGACTAGTTAATTCTCTAATCCTTATTCCTTCTTTTTATATTTCTAACAATGAACAGTTAAAGTAATATATATTTTTATATACGCATGCGATTTTTTTCTGCAAAAAAAAATGTAAGCTCTATGAATGAAGATTAAATAAAAAAAAAACAAAGGTTGTGTTATTAATACACATCACATCAACTTTGTATTTTAGCATTTTTTTTGTATTTCAGCAATCAGGGGGTGCGAGAACTGACTGCTGATTTGAAAGGGATGCATATATTGAAAAAGGTTAAGAACCACTGCCTTAAGGGATTATCCCATGGGGCACGAAATCTTAGTCTTGTACAGTCATTCCCCCATTCCTTAAATCAGTTTTCTATGAAAAGAAAATTACTTCCTTATATTCGATTAATTAATATTCATTTACAATTAAAATTAAACTCCATATCTTAGAGTAATCAACTTAACTAGCTTCCCTTTCACAAGCTTCTATTAAGAAAGATGATGCAATATTTTCTCATATGAGGTAATCACAGTCTCGCGCCAAAATTCCAGCTGAGTTATCAAGTGATCACAATTTTTCCCATGCATTATACAAAAATCAAATTCATTAGCTTAAATAGTAACACTTTTTCTACACCAAAATTAATTCTGTATAAGCTAGTAATAATCTCTTATCTCAATAATCAATGATTAAAGTAATCAAATGTAAGAAAATACTTAGTAAGTTAAGACGCCACCCTCTGTTCCTCCCGCCTTCCCTTGTGAAAAGAAGCCAGTTTCACCTCCCATCCCTCCCGCAGGTCGGTAAAATTCTTGGGTGAAATCTCTTAATATTTGCTAAATCCTTTATCATTCAGTGTTCTCATATATCTAATAATCTTCTCTTTGAATACGTTAACTCCTTTAAAATCTTTTTAAGGCTGATTATTAATTGATAATAGTAATTTTTTCATCTCTATTATGTGACTTCTCAAACTGCATGGTGCCCCCTTTTCTCCCTTTGATATATTTAATTTTTCACTATGTATTCTTTTCACTTTAATATTTATGTTATATTGTTCATATATTATCTCATTTTTGTTTGTTGGAAGTGAATTGTAGCCAGTCTGGTCTCAACTCCCATCCCTCCCGCAGGTTCCACCTCAGTGCCACACAACACGTACAGTCACACACACCCTTGTCCTCTTCTAGACGTGTCTCCCATTAGTCATAATATTATTAGGAACAGCATTATGTTATGTTGATTATGTGTTTTGATTAGGAACAAGTTCAGAAATCTGGAAAATGGAATTAAGTTCAGTGTTAAAACCAGGACAGATTGTGTTTCGAAGTTATTCTGTGTCAATCAAAGTGAAATTAAAGTGTGGAGTGACCAACAGTTTTATTGAGGTCTCTTGTACCAAATAAACTGAAACGTATCACTCAGGTTATCAAAGTTTGTGTAACATTATTGGGTTTATTGTCAAGTTTGTCTTGTACTCTTTCGCTTAATGTGTTGATCTAACAACTTATTATCTACATTATCATGTGAAAAGTAATTCTTACTCTTTTGGCAAATAATAATTATAGAAAAATTAGAAGTTATTTCATTAATAACATATGACTTCCCCAGTGGTAACCAGAGTGACTCCTTGTAGCTAAGATTTATTACAACCAAAATTACAACAACAACAACCAGTGGCCAACTTTCGAAAGGGTTCCTATTTCCCTCAAAATAGGTGGTGGCAGCAGGGCTGTGGAGTCGGAGTCGGAGTCGAAGTCGGAAGGAATTTGGTGCTGCTGGAGTCGGAGTCGGTAAAAATGTCCCGACTCTGACTCCGACCTCAACATAAATTTCAGAGACTACATAAATCACAAAAATCCCACTTTTTAAATATACCACACACTTTATTTCCACCCGAGAAAATGAGAAATCATATCAGTGCTGTTATCTGTCGGCAGAATGACGAGAAACAAAACGTAAACAAACGCCACCACCAGCTGATTTCCCACCACTTGCTACTGAGTGGACATGTCTGGTCAATGTTGGGAAAAAATGGATATAAGGTTAGCCTAATAATTTCGAGGCATGGACTATTTATTTCTGGGCGAAATATCCTTAAATCTTTAAAAATCCATAATGTGCGAATTAAACGAGTTACTTATGCCGTCCAATGATTCAAAATGCAAGAAATAACATTATCTATACGATGAAACGACCTTCCTAGCCCTCCAAGTTAAATAACCGCCCGAAGCCAAAAATTCCTTAAATCTTTAAAAATCCATGTGCGAATTAAAAGTTACTTATGCCGTCCAATGATTAAAAATGCACGAAATAACATTATCTACATGATGAAATGATCTTCCTAGTCCAGTGGGGTTCTAACTTAGCCCTGCGGGGCTCTAAGCTAGAATAACCTAATCCTGACCTGATCTAACCTAATTTAACCCTGCAGAGCTATAACCTAGTCCTGCAGGGCTTTAACCTAGCCCTGCAGGGCTTTTAACCTAGTTCTGTGGGGGCTTTAACCTAACCCTGCGGGGCTCTAAGCTAAAATAACCTAACCCTAACCTAATCTAACCTTACCCAACCCTGCTAACCTAACCCTGCCGGACTCTAATCTAGCCATGCGGGGCTCTAACCTAGCCTTGCGGGGCTGTAAGCTAAAGTAACCTATCCTAACTTAACTAAACCTAACCCAACCTAGCCTAACCTAACCCTGCCAGGGCTGTAACCAGATACTGCAGTTTTACCTATTGAGGCGGTGGATAGCAGCGAGCAATTTCCTGGAGAAAATTATCGGAGTCAGAGTCAGATACACAAAAAATCAAGGAGTCAGAGTCGGGTGTTTTGAGTACCAACTCCACAGCCCTGGATGGCAGCCTAATACCGACCCGCATAATATTTTTTATAAACGCCAGAGCATGACTAAGAGGGAGGTGGTAACATAACATCGTACATCAAATAATAATAATAAATTCTATAATAAAAATAATAAATCCTATAAAAAAAAAACCCGGCATGACAAGTGTGTGCGAGCCTAGCAGTCACTGTATGAACCTCGCTCGTAGCGCGGATTTCTACTCTCGTAAAAAAGACAAAAATTTGCCAGAGCCTCAGCTTGTTCTACAAATTACTCGTTATATGGTGCACTCGTAATGCGAGGTTCCATTGTACGTACTAAACACTTCCCTAAAAGATATGTACTTATACGTAAATACTAAACAGTGTATGGGTTAAGAATTTGGCTGTAACATTAATTTTGCTTTTACTACCACAAGGCAGTACAGGCAAAATTCTTTAATCCAGCACATTTGTTGAGCAGTTATGAGGACGGCGCCACACGTATACAATTTTCCATAGCAGCCAACAACAGCAGAGTGTTTTGGTGATACTGTCTTGTTCATTTCTTAAAAATCAGCTGCATATTTACCCATTCAGGATGACACTTAAATGAGCAGGAAGTGCAGATGATAGTGCTTGAGGTAAGAAGGTTAAGCATAAATCTTTATCTATGTTTGAAGAGGCGGAGTTACTGAAGAAATTAGAGAAAGGAACGTCTGTAAAGACCGTGTGTGAGTATTACTGTGTATGACTTAAAGAAACAAAAGCAGGTTTGTGGTTTTATATTGCATGAAACAATAAAAACCTTGTTTGAAAGCATTTATTATTGTACAGTATGTACATTATTATTTCTTGTTTGAGCTACAGGTTCCATATAGGCTTACTACAGTACAGTAGATATATAAATGTTTTGGTTTAAGCTCTATTTCAGCCTTTGTATTGTATTAAACAATAAAAACCTTGTGTGGAAGCATTAATGACTTTTATTTCCAGTTTTAAGATTTGTTCTACCTTTGATAACACAGCAACATATATGTGGAATATGCTGGCAAGGCTATGTTTACATAAAGGACCGTATTCCTAGTCACTTCAGGTCCCGCAGATATTCAAATCTTCCCAACCTTCGTGTCGGTGGCCGGGTATACGCATGTTGGTATCTCTAGTCCTTCTAAACCTTGGAGGAAGTATAGAAGGAGCGGCCCCGTCCCATACCGCTCTACAGCGGGAAGTGAAGCCGAGTGGGCGGAGTATACAATTCAACCCAAAACATTGGGAAAGTTTAAGGGAGAGTCGTGCGTTAAAGTTTTCATTTTTGCCTTGATTTCTCGATATATCATGTGATTAGTAATTATTAATTTGTTTGAACGGATACAGCATGAAATGAACTTACAGGATTGAGTGAAAAAACTGACAAAATTGTCTTCCTTTATTCTTTACACTATGAAAAGTAAATATATACTCACGCCTCCTCGCAAGGATAATCTGTAAATCTTGCTCGTTTATCATCTATACTGAGCAACTACTGAACTTATCATCTCTGAAACTGACTTATATACCCTTCCATGTAGAGCTTCTATGATATACTATATATAAAAAAAAGAAAAAAAGTACACAGTAATCTTGAGAAAAGAAAAAACCCGCCTATGCGGATGTCGGTAGATCGCCAATTATTCATGTTACCTTCTGATCATATAGTATATAGTATATAGTATATATATATATATATATATATATATATATATATATATATATATATATATATATATATATATATATATATATATCATATAGTGTTATATATATATACATATATATATATATATATATATATATATATATATATATATATATATATATATATATATATATATATATATATACACAACACTATATGATATATATATATATATATATATATATATATATATATATATATATATATATATATATATATACATATATATACATACACAACAGTATATGATGTATATATATATATATATATATATATATATATATATATATATATATATATATATATATAGAGAGAGAGAGAGAGAGAGAGAGAGAGAGAGAGAGAGAGAGAGAGAGAGAGAGAGAGAGAGAGAGAGAGAGAGAGAGAGAGAGAGAGAGAGAGAGAGAGAGAGAGAGAAAGAGATGACGTTAGTGGAGGCCCTGGAATGACTTTAGGGCCCCATGCAAAAAGGGAACTAAAATAGTCAGGCAATCTAATGTTTCAATTGAAAAAAAAATAGAAGGAAAAGTGCAGAATAAGGCCTTCTGCCCTTTCTTTTTTCTCTCCTTCCCTACATACTATACATAATGTACTCAACACATCTGAACCAAACCTAACTTAACCTAATCATAACCTAACCGTAACCTAACCTAACTTAACCAACCTAACATAACATAACCTCGCTTCAAAGACGTTTTGCGAGGTTAATATTGATTTACCCCGCCTGAAACTGTAAGAACATAATAAAATAAGGAAGCTACAAAAGGCCTTGAGGCCTGCACTAGGTAGTTCCTGTTAATCCTAACCCCCTTATTACCTACACCCACCTCTCATCCGCATCCATGAAGTCTAGTCTTCTCTTAAAACTCCCTATTGTCTGTGTACTAACTACCTGCTGACTGAGTCTGTTCCAATCATCTACCACCCTATTTGTAAACCAGTTTCTGCCAATTTCTTTATTAAATCTACATTATTCTAGTTTGTAACCGTTATTTCTTGTTCTATCCTGACTACTGATCGTAAGAACTTTTCCTACATCCCCCTTATTGAAACCTTCACAGATGGGTTGAGTACACTATGTAGAGTATGTAGGGAAGGAGAGAGAAAAAGAAAGGGCAGAAGGCCTCATTCTGCATTTTTACCAAAAAAGTTTATTGGAATCAGAAGAGCCAATGATTGCCTCCCATAACTCGACATCCTTATCCAAGACTTTTTGCAGAATTTTTCAAGGTTTTGAGAAATTACAATGTGTTAATATTGATTATGAAGATACAAGGAACTATATAGTCCAGTAATTTGATTACTATTTGCTTGTGTAAGTCATAACTGTCAAAGTGAATATTGTAGCAGAGAAATTTGTATCAAACACGGCAAGATTTATCACATTTGTGACTTTTAATAGTCAATAGTATATGTTCACTGCACTTTTATTGATACATATAGATATATGCATTACTTAAATTTGATTTATTCGCATGGAGATCTCACATAAGATAAATTGTGCGTAAAATTATGAAGACAACTCGTCATTACGATTTCCCGCAAATTTTGGCGCGCTCATGATCTAACCCAGTTTTCTAGCATTTCATACAATGATTGGCCGTGAAAATCTCTACACCTTACCGGTGAAATGATATTTCTCCATCCTCACTTCTCCTGGTGCAGCCATAGACCGAACAAGCCGGCATAACGACAAAGTATTGAGGTGAGTGAGTGTCGGGGCTCTAGTCAGCAGCGCAATGTTTTGAGTTGACTTGCATAGGTGGGCGGAGCTTATAGCAGCTTCACTCGTGTGACGTCATGGCCTCTCCTGTTATACTTCCTCCAAGTTCTAAACCGAAGCTTAGCTCCGCCCCCTTACAAGTCAAGTCATCGGTACCAACTTATGCAACATTTATCATATTTCTTGGTACATATGCCTCTTTGACTAATGTGTTCTTGATTTTACGTCTATAATTAATAACTTATTCACAATAAGGCATATTTTTGTTATGCATGGGTTTGTTTTACACTGTAAATTACGTGTTTTTACGGAGTTCCTGGTCCGTTAGGGTTGATAATTCACTGTGCAACCTCCTGCTGGTCTCTCTGAATTATAATGACATTTTTCTGGTAATTAAAGGATGTATTCTCTCTGCTATACATCAAGATAACTTACATTTATTATAATCTATCATTCAATCTTACTTCTCTTTCAAAAAATACATTTCATAATGAGAAAAATATGTTTTATGAAATGCGTATTCTTGCTGTCAAGAATCTGAAGGATAAAGATGCCATCAAACGCTATGCTATCGTTTTATAATCATTCATTTGTATATTATGAAGTATTTTGTGGCATATCAATAACTTTACACAGCCAAATATATGATAAGGCTTATTTTAATCAATAATGCAGAGCTGCACAATGTCCTTTTAAACTTCACGATGAGAATACATGTTTTAAGACGTGCATAAACATTCCTCTTGTCCAGAGGATACGCCACCAAGCGCTATGTTTCATTAGAAGATAAGAACATAGGAATATGAGGAAGCTACAAAAAGCCCCAAGGCTTGCAATAGGTAGTTCCTGTTAATCCTATACTCCTTATTAGCTACCTACACCATCCTCCATCCATGAAGTAGTCGTCTTCTCTTGTAACTCCCTATTGTCTGTGCACTAACTACCTGCTTTCCTTTCCTTGGCGGGCATCGGGTGCTTTAAATTAAATTATTACACATCTGGCATCTCAGCCTGGGTGTCATGCAACTTCCAAAGACGGGAAGAAGTGATAGGCGCCTGTCAATCACTCTGACTGGCGGGTGCTTTGTTGCTGTCCTCCCGCACCACCCCACCAGACTGGCTTGCAGTTAGTCTGCTGTTTAGCCGTTTGCCTGGACAAGGGTGCACTACCAGATTTTGTCACGGGATGACATGGCAGCCATCTCAGCTCTCCACAAGGCTGGACACTCCACACGGACTATCTCTGACCAGACGGGTGTCAGCTGGCAAAGATACATAAAGCGTATGGGTGAAATCAGTGGCAACAAAATACCAGCCAAGAAACCACCAGGATACATCCGCAAAACTTCCCTGCGAACCCTGAGTGGTACACCCTGGAGTCGAACGCAATCCACGTGTATTGGCCAGGAAAATCAGAGAAGACAACTTGGGATTGCTGAGTAATGTGTCTGTGAGGACATTAGGATAGGTGTGCGACAATGTTTATGTAGGGTTTTTTAGGGGTGATTTCAGCCATCCGGTATTTACTGTGGTCCGGCAGTGGCCTGATCCCATGTGTGGCGGAATACAGACTTTTGATCTGTACTACATTTTGTAAGTAAATCTAAAACTTCATCTTAGTCCTACCTAAAAAGTAATCTTCCTTTCTATTAATATGAATACTTGTGGGTATGATTACATATGTACCTATAGATCTGGGGCACTTTAGTTCTAATATGCATTTCTGAATGTCCATGTTTAACCAGCTGACAGGGAGCTAAGCACGTGAGTCAACAGAGGTAAGGAGAGTCTCTCTCTCTCTCTCTCTCTCTCTCTCTCTCTCTCTCTCTCTCTCTCTCTCTCTCTCTCTCTCTCTCTCTCTCATCTCTCTCTCATCTCTCTCTTTTATTTATATTAGGTCAAAGTTTACAGAGAAATTATATTCAACATTACATTGTGTTTAGTAACTTAAAGGCTAAAGGCTACATTAATAGCATTCCCTATCTTGAACCCTCACTCTGATCCTTATACTAATGAAAGTTTACACTGCCTCAACCAGTTGTTTATAAACATTTTAAATACCTAGACAGTCGCTCCGTCAGTATCTATGTCTATATTTGCACGTAAAATAGTGCTGGTGGTGCCACGTCTGGCACTGAGGATGTAATAGTTCACCAAGGACCCGGCAACAGCATGGGTTGTGACCTGGGCCTGTCAATATGGCTGCTATAATGCCTAGAGGTGACTCACACGGTTCACCTGCACCTTGAACCCCACAGTGAGTCTTGCCACATCACAACAGTGTTGGAGGTA
The DNA here is from genome assembly GCA_036785275.1 of Cancer borealis. Lineage (NCBI taxonomy): Eukaryota > Metazoa > Arthropoda > Malacostraca > Decapoda > Cancridae > Cancer > Cancer borealis. Next base: position 4,699 of record JAXIVD010004599.1, on the reverse strand, counting down.
AGGCTCCTGTCCAGCACTGCTGTCTTTCCTCATCCTCGATGCTCAGCTCTGCACTTTGTCCAGGACGGCGAGGTGTTTGGTGGCCGCTCCACCCCAAGCGAGGCACATGTACTCCAATGGGAAGCAAACCTGTGCCTTGTAAAGGGTTTCAAGTCCCATACCGTTGAGAAGTCAAGACATCCTTTTCAGAGATGCCAGCTTTCCTGAGACCTCTTTGACAAGCTGCTCAATGTGGGTTTTGAAGGTCAACCTATGGTCGTAGGTGACGCCCAGTACCTCCACTTGGTCCTGCTATGCCAGTGTGTCCCTGTTGAAGTTAAGGTGCAGGGATGCACCTCACCTGGAGACGTTGAGCAGCTGGGTTTTGTGCGTGGCAAACTTTACTTGCTACACATTGCTGCGATGCAGCTCATTCTTTGGCTGAGGTGGGCCGTGGTGGTGGTGGTGGTGGTAGTGGTCTCCTTCAGGGTGAAGCTCATGAAAACAAACTTGACCTGATTTCAAACAGAAGGTCTAGCCTCTTCCTCGTTGTCCTCTCTCGAGAAGTGAATTGCTGAAGGGTGCCTCTATCAGTCACCGAGTGTGAGATACATTCATTTGTTTCAATGAGGAATATTCCTGCAATTCTCTATTCACGCACACATAATGCACTCTATCTTCTCTCGCTTCTTCCTAGGATAGAAGCTAGGGAAAAAATGGCATAAGCATCTGCCCCAACTTCTAATCTGTGCAATTAGAAAGCATGCAATACCACAAAGAAATTTGAGATTTGCGACAAAAAAGCTATGATTAAAACCTCAGAATATATCAGATAATGAAAAAATAATAAAGTTTCTGCACAACTACTGCTCGGACAATATCGATATATATATATGAAGTGGTACATACTATACATAGTGTAATCAACACATCTGTGTAGGTTTCAGGCGGTGCTCACCATTATTTACCTCGTAAAGCATCTTTCAAGTTATGTTAGGTTGATTATGTTATGTTAGGTTATGGTTATGTTAGGTTAGGTTACGTTAGAGTATGGTTAGGTTAGGTTAGGTTATGGTTATATTAGGCTAGGTACGGTTTGGTTAGATTCGAATATATAAGCTTTCCATATTATTTTACCCAAAAGTTTGGCATTTCACCCTAGATTTTTTTCCGGATTGCTATATTATGGCTTATATTTGATTATAATAATGAGCACCGCCTGAAACCTTCACAGATGTGTTGAGTACACTATGTATAGTATGTAGGACTTCATATTTATATAGACATCATCCAAGCAGTAGTTATGCAGATTTACCAAAAATAATATTAAATTCTCTAGAGTATTATTGTGAAGTATAATAATACCACAGATAAATCTGAAGAACAACGCCTCCAAACCAATCAGAATAATTTGTGTTGCACTTACTGAACTGAACATTTGTGAAGGTTTTAATCGCCTAAACTAAACTGACCCGGGAAAGGTATGCCCCCACCAGACTCCCCCAACCTAACTTAACCAGATCCCCCCAACAACATATTCCTACCCTAAACTAAACGGACCTCCACAACCTAACCTAAGTAAGGAAGCTACTGCTCACTAAAACTTTCACAGATGTTTAGGACAGTAAGTATCCTGCATACTACAACAAAAAATACTCTGATCGGTTTGGATATGTTCTGCAGATTAACCATTTTTTTATAAAAATTTGTTTCATGATCCACTCGATATCTCCTTACCTTTATAATAAACTGCAAATTCAACCTCAGAAACTTGTTCAGATCACATCAAACAGTTATGCTGCTGAATTACAGTAAAAAAAAAAAAATCTTTTTTTGGTGGGCAGTGCCGCAGTGCTTACAGGTACAGCAGCTGGCGTGCCTAACTTTTGGATAATAAAATATAAAAAGCGTATATAACCGAACCAACTGTACCAAGCCGCACCTTACCAAACCTAACCTAATCTAACCATAATCTAACAAGTGCCATATCTTCATAGTGCCCCCTTATAGATACGGCAGTTGCCTAACCTTTGGGTAAAAAGCTAATATAACCGAACCTAACTGAACCAAACCGTACATAACATAATCAACCTAACATAACTTGAAAGATGCTTTACCAGATGAATAATAAGGCACAGGCCGTAAGAATAGCAGATGAATAGCGGATGACAACACAGTACGACTGCCGTATCTCTAAGCACTTTGTTGTTGTTTTTCTTTCTCTTCGAAAAGTAAAGTTTAGTTTGGTTTGAACAAGGTTCCGTTATTTGTCAATATAAGTCAAGGTATGGTTAATTTAGGTTAGGCTATGTTATTTTAATTTAGAAGCTATCAAATTTTTTCTATGACTAAAATTAGGCGTTGTGCGAGGTGCAGACGCCATTTTTTTTCGTAACCACACGCCATTCTAGTGAATATGTAAAAATTTACCAAAATTTTTTTTTTGTTAGCATAACCTTCCCAGAGCTGCAGTTAAATAATCCTAACCAAAACTAACCTAACCAAACCTAACTAAATGTAACGAAACCTAACAAAACCCATTAATTTATTGAGGGAGAAAAAATGTTCTCCTGTAATTCAGTAGCATAACTGTTTCAGGTGATCTAAATAAGTTTCTGAGGTTAAATTTGCAGTGCAATGTAAAGGTAAGGAGATATCTAATGGGTCATGAAACTTTTTTATACAATCCAAGCAAAACTCTGTAACCTAGAGCTGACCTACTGCACCCCACGTCAGTGTTTTCACTACCATACAGGTAAAGGTTATCAAGTCCCTCCATATAATTGGGTATTTCTTTACAACTACTGCTCTACCTCTTTCTTTTTTCTCTCCTTCCCTACATACTATACATAGTGTATTTAACACATCTGTAAAGTTTTCAGGTGGTGGTCACCATTATTTACCTCGCAAAACGTCTTTTAAGTTATGATAGGTTATGTTATGTTAAGTTGGTTATGTTATGTTAAGTTATGGTTAGGTTAAGGTTATTAGGTTAGGTTACAGTTATGTTATGGTTAGGTTAAATTAGGTTAGGTTCGGTTATATAAGATTTTTACATTTTATCACCCAAGAGTTAGGGTTCTCACCCTTAGATTTTTTTCTGAATTTGGGTAATAAAAGGTAAAAAATCTTATATAACCGAACCTAACTGAACCAAACCTAACTTGGTAAATTTTACAAATACCATCTCACGGATCACCAAAATATTGACATAGGTGATGAAGTAAGTAATGTACAACACATTAGTGGTGGCTTTATTTGCGGGTCGGCCTTAGTTTGGCCACAAATGGTCTTTAAATATCGTTTAGGTGCCTGAAATTCTAAGTCCACACAGATTTTCTTACCATGATGAGGGTCTTGCATCCTTCATCAGTCTCTACTGCATCATCCAACCAGAAGGTCTTGAGAAGTATAGGAAAAACAACGAAGTGGTTGGCTAATGATAGATGCAGCACAAAACCACCATGGAAAATATCTAACAAAACTCATAGAGACGAGGACCAAGACAATGTGCAAGGAGACGTTTAAAGGCCTGGACAGATTGTGCTGAAATCACTTCTTCAGGGAGAGAATTCCAGAGATCGATGACTCTTACTGAGAAGAAGCGCGATCTAACTTCGGTTGAATGACGGGGCATAAATATTTATTTACTATGACCTCTTGTACGACCATGAGTCACTCTCTCAAACATATCACATAAACAAGGACACAATCCGGTCATGATCTTCCAAACTAAGATCAATTCAGCACGAAGTAATCTGCCTTTAATGGAAAATAAATTCAATGTGGACAGCCTAACTGAGTAAGGAAAGCCCGCATAACCAACGATTTTCTTTGTCCATCTTCTCTGAACTGATTCCAGCATATGCAAATCCCCCACAACCAGTATTCCACAACACACTACCAAAGTCAATAATAGGACGGATGTGAGTAATAAAAACCTGAAGTATAAACTCCGGAAACCTGCAGACAGTTCCTCTAAGGATAGAATTAGCAACTCCATTAGCCTTACGACATACTTCATTGATATGCAGGTGAAATTTTAAGGAGGAGTCGACTATGATGCCGAGGTCCCTAAAAGACTGTTTGTTGGGAATGGGGTTATCACCTATGAAATAATCATAGACAGGATCTACACTGGGTCTAAAGAAGTGGATACGGGCACACTTATTAACAGAGAAGGAGAGGCCCCAGGACTCACTTCTTCGGTGCAACACACTGACATCATTTTGTAAAAGAAAACTTTCACCAGAGCCACTAGATTTGTCAGAAGGTAAAGCAAGATATAGCTTCAAATCATCTGCAAACAACACAAATTTACTCGTAAGGCCAGATGTTACATGGTTAATATAAATTAAGAAAAGTAAAGGACCGATAACAGAACCCTGAGGTACACCACTAGAGACGTTGACACTGTGACTGGAGGAGTTATGCACAATTACTTTCATGGTACGATTACACAGAAAGTCACTCAACCAACCAAGCACAGGATTGGAGATGCCAATAAAAGATAATTTTGTCAACAGGACTCTATGATTCACTAGGTCAAATGCTTTTCTATAGTCAAAATAAAGTACATCCACTGCCCAGCCACAGTCTACATTTTTACTTACATACTCATAAGCTAAGAATAGTTTATCTGAGACAGACAGACCTGCACGAAAACCAAATTGAAAAGGAGAGAGCAAATTGTGATCACCAAGATATTCATAAAGTTGAG
>JAXIVD010004598.1:25000-34751 GCA_036785275.1 Cancer borealis | reverse complement strand
TATATATATATATATATATATATATATATATATATATATATATACATGTACATATATATATATATATATATATATATATATATATATATATATATATGTACATGTATATATATATATATATATATATATATATATATATATATATATATATATATATATATATATATATGTATGTATATATATATATATATATATATATATATATATATATGTATATATATATATATGTTATATATATATATATATATATATATATATATATATATATATATATATATATATATATATATATATATATGTATATATATATATATATATATATATATATATATATATATATATATGTATATATATATATATATATATATATATATATATATATATATATATATATATATATGTATGTATGTATGTATATATATATATATATATATATATATATATATATATATATATATATATATATATATATATATGTATATATATATATATATATATATATATATATATATATATATATATATATATATATATATATATAGTCGGAAAGAAATCGGCGTAGAAGTAGATCATTCCACATTACTAAATATTTTGGGCGAGGAGCTACTACGGCAATTATTTTAGCAGTCGCGGCAGCTAGTGTTGGGTAGTTAGGTGTTTGTGGCGGCTGTTTGAGTGTTAGTGCTCTGTTCTTTTAACATAGGCTTTGCATAGGAGGGTCAGTCCTATGTCCTATCGATGCTGCAGCGTGTCCAGAGATGGTACTCCTTGTCAGCCTCTCAGCTGTCTCTTGAATTGTGTCAGGGAAAACAAAATGTGTTTAGAGTTGCTCCTCGTTAAGCTAGCATGTCATATTTCAGGCTGGATCCTATTTCTATATCTTAATCTATGTTACTCTCCCTTTATTTCTTCGCAGAATCCCCCTTGCAACACCTTACAATCATTACACCTTCCGCATCAAACATTTGCCTGGAGTATTTTTGTCATTTTGATGTTAACATTACAAGACTCACCACTCTTCAAACTATGTTATCGAGAAAGAAGTTACGTTACGAATCAATGAATATGAAACTTTCTCCAGTAATCACATATCATTGATCATTAATATCGGTATCAAATTACCGGAAAATGTTAATGAATATGTACAGTATTATCATATATGTGTTTAAGATGAAGCGAAAACGGTTATTGTGTATCCTAGAGCCTTCGTGTTGCAAAAAAGTGACAAGCAAGCCAAAACTCAGCAAGAAAGTTATGTTCGTTACTACACTATAATCCTCCTTACGACACCTGCAAAGAGTCGGATCAGTGAACTACTTCTACCTGCCATCAGTTCACGTACTTACATTACATAAACATAACACATCACAATGTACAACACAACACAACACAACAAAATGTAAGAGTAGTTGTATTTTTTAAGATAACAGATATATAGATAACAAACACCTGGCGGATACTGTGTTGGTGCTCTCTCTCTCTCTCTCTCTCTCTCTCTCTCTCTCTCTCTCTCTCTCTCTCTCTCTCTCTCTCTCTCTCTCTCTCTCTCTCTCTCTCTCTCTCAATTCTCAAGGTTATAGGTTACTCCAATATCAAACGCCCTAGAAACGCCTTTTTTTTTTCCCCATAGCCTCTTCTTCCTCCGAGTTAAAGGTCGTTCTGGAAATAGCAATCTGGACTCCCCACTGACGCCACGCTTGCCTCACTGATGACGCTATGGATGACGTCACAACTAGTCTGGCCCAATCAGCATCCCGGATGGTTGTTTTTCCTTAGAGTGTCTCCGTAACCTTGCTTTGGTTCGTTCTTGTCGCCTTTTGATGATAGTGGTTATTATGCTTGGTTGGATGGTTCACTTCTCTTGGGTTAATTTTACTCTACATTTCCTCCTCCTCCTCCTCCTCCTCCTCCTCCTCCTCCTCCTCCTCCTCCTCCTCCTCTTCCTCCTCTCTATCACAGTTCCGCTTCTCTCTTTCTTTCTCTCTTTTATTTCTATTAATCTTGATCTTTTTTTTTTATATCTTCTCTGTGATCTATTTTCTTGACGGGTTTAATTAATGTGTCGTATCTGGTACTTTTTTATTGTTCATGTTCTTGATTTTATTCTTGTTTTTGTTCCTCGTCGTTTTCTATTTTTCCTTTATCTTATTCATCCTCATCGTAATACTATTCGTAATAATATCTTTATCAATTTATCATATCTCAATCACATATGCAACTTTCCAGTGCCAACATTACATACATTTAACTATTTTCTTTCTCTCTATATCAATCTTTCAATGTATTTATATACCTCTCATAAAACTGAAAGATAAAGGTAGAGAAAAAGAAACATTTCTTTACCAATAGTGTCGCTTTAAAACCACATAAATGCATCACGCTATCATGTATATAAGATAAATAGATAAATAGTGCAGCAGTGCAGTAATAGATTATTTAATGCGTTATAGAAGAAGAAGCTGGACCAACACCTTCAACCAGGCTTAAACCAGGCATCCTCCACAACAATAAAAAAAAAAAAGTCCTAGGGTGTTGTTCTCGTTTTTGTTTTTGTACGAGTTCATCCCACGTTAAAGAAAACGAACACTATCATCCGTTACTTTATGTTTAAGTAGTGGTAAAGTAGATTCATTCACGCTATGTTATAACGTTTATGATACTCTCATTGAATACAGAGAGAGAGAGAGAGAGAGAGAGAGAGAGAGAGAGAGAGAGAGAGAGAGAGAGAGAGAGAGAGAGAGAGAGAGAGAGAGAGAGAGAGAGAGAGAGAGAGAGACATAAATTTTGGTCTAAATCACTGTTAGAGGTTGTCGAAGTTACTTGCCGCTCAATTAACATTATTATTATTACTGTGAACATTATTATTTTTATCATCATTGCTATAACTATCATTATTGATAACCTTATGATGATACTATTACTACTAATAGGATTTCTGCTGTTACTACTACTTCGTTCCATGGTATCGCTCATCTTTTTGGTCCAAGGCTAATTTTCACGGCACCACTCACAAGTAACACGCTTTTCTATGGTAATATCGTGTAGGCTCAGTGTTTGCAGTGTCCTTTCCTTGATGAAGGCGTTAAGGTGTTGTTACAATGCACGTACCACAGATCTATGAACGTAAGGACTTAGTGTATCATCTTAAGGTAGAATACGTGTCTAGCTTAATTAACGTTTGGCAGCAACAACACTGGCCGCTACAGCTTGGCGCCATAGCTTGTGTTGTATACGAAAGCCACAACCTTGCATGAACCAGTGTGAATTGGAAGGTGAAATGTTTCTCTCATTATTATGATGAAGTCTCTGTCTGTTTATTTGTCTGTCTCTGTTTCTCAATACAATAACCTGATTCCAGCTTCTGCGTGCACTAATTCATAACAATAACATTTGAATGGAAATCATACGAAAATTATACTAATATTGAGAGTAAAACCAATCAAAAGCATATAATAATATAATCAACTACTACTACTACCTCTACTACTACTAATAATAATAATAATAATAATAATAATAATAATAATAATATTACAACTACTATTATTTTCATCATGATTAACCGTGCAGCAGTAATAGAAGTAGTAGTGGTGGTGATAGTATTGATTGTTGTAGTAGTGTTAAGAAGGAAGTAATGAGAGAAGCCCAACAAGATTGCAATGTGAGCCACGTCGCAGTAATACGGTGAATAAGGAAGGGTGTGGTGGAAAGTACGGAAAGGCGGTAGTGTGTGAGGAAGAGATCACCACTGAATCCAGGGAGGAGGTAGGGCAAGGAAGCGACTGGTAGAAAATGCATGTTACAGGTGAGTGGGTGGGTTGGTAGGGGTAGGGAGGCAATAAAGGTCAAGGAAGTGGGGATGTGGGATTACGAGTGGGGGGGGAGGAGCAACCCGGTGTGTTGGGGATGTGACGCAGGACGATGATGATGATATTGATGATGATGATGATGATGATAAGAAGTAATAATAATAATACATGTGATACGTAGTACATACAATCGTGAGGAATGTAAAGACGAAGGGGAAGAGAAGGTGGAGCTTGAGAAAACTATAGTCTATCCCACCTCTTCATTCCTCTCTCCCTCCCCCCATTCCTCTACCAGCCCTCCATCCACTCCTCCTCCTCTTACTCCTCCTCCTCCTCTCCCATCCCCCTCCTTCCCGCCCTCCACCCATTTCTCACACCCCCACCACTCTTCCCCTCCTCGCTGCCGCCGCTAAAAACAGAATAGGCAACCCGTCCGACAAATATTTTCTCTCGTCCTCACACATACAACAGTTCATTCATTCGCAGTGCTGGCAGCCACGCGACACACACACACACACACACACACACACACACACACACACACACACACACACACACACACACACACACGCATACATACATAAATAAACACTACTCCACTCACTACTCAAGGTCCCTCACACACACACACACACACACGCACATCCCTCACCGTAACCAGCTGGCTACTCGTCCATCCTTACTGGTCGCCCCTCCACACCCACTCGACTTACCGCTTAATCAGACGACGATTCACCCGACAACAAGGCGACAATAACACAGGAATAAGGTACTATGGGGGTGAAGGGGGAAGGTTTTTGGCAGCGCTTAACTCCCTCACACAAGACACTAGACTGCCGCTTAATACCAGGAACTCCCACCGCCTTGAGTTGCCATGTACAGCCAGAAACACCGCCCTCCCCTTCCCCTTCCACCACCTCTCCTCCCAGCCATGACCTGCTTCTCTCGACTGCTCTGTTACCCGCCCAGTGCCTCTCCTCCTCACGGCACTCCACAAATCCGCACAGATGGCACGTAAAGGCCTTTTCGGGAGAGTGAAGACTACCTCGTAGCAATAATGTTACCGGGAATCGCAACCTTCTAGTAGTGTGACAACACTTCAACGTAATTCTTGACCTGCCGCTGCCTTACTATACTGTCTGTGGTGTGGTAAATTAACATGCAGTCGAGTTAAGGCTACTACACACACACACATGATATGATATTTTCACTTTAGATACGTGGTTGGCGGCATCAATAAAGATGAATTAATATGAAAACTGGCTACCTACGACCGGCGGGTTACAAGTTGGCTGTAATTACCAGTCGTGGAGCCAAAGCATCGACCGAATATAACATTAGGAGGTGGAGGAGGAGGAGGTGGAGGAGGTGAAGGAGGGACAGGCTCTTGATCGGCCGAAAAGTAATGACGTCGTAAATTGTCTGTTAAACCCTAGATGAATTCTGATCTGTATATGCTTAAAACAAGAGAAAAAAACAATACATCACTACAGTTTCTTACTAAGCACTGAAAACTAACTACCAAAGGAAACCGAACTTAACAACCACAAGACCCTTCATGCATACATACATACATTAATCACCTTTAGCAAACTAAGAACAAAATACTACTAATAATAACAGACATAACATACCTAACAATCCTTACTAACACTTCTTTCTTTCCCTCCCTTATGCTTTCTTCCTTACCATCCTGTTCCCTCTTACCTGGCGGGGCGGGAGTGTATGGGGCAGGCAAGGCACCTTTCTTTGCACACGTCCTGCTGGAGTCGCTGCTGGAGAGGGTGTGTCTGCAGCGGGGTTGGGGGTGGTGATTATCGTAAGGCTTCCAGACGTGATGACAGACGAGGCCTTCCTGCAGATTAGAGGGAGGTGCACAAAGCTGTCGTTAGTGATTATATATTTTGGCATAATTGTTTTTTGTTATTATTATTATTATTATTATTGTTATTATTATTATTATTATTATTATTTGTGAAGGGCGATGAACATTTCAAAACATGTGTTCATTATAGTTTTTATTTTCTATTTTTTTTTTTTTACCTATAAGTATATTTTTTGGGGGGTTGATTCTCTCTCTCTCTCTCTCTCTCTCTCTCTCTCTCTCTCTCTCTCTCTCTCTCTCTCTCTCTCTCTCTCTCTCTCTCTCTCTGGAATAATTTTTAATCAAGTAAGTAGACACCAGCCCATAACCCCGACCCTCTCCCTTCCCAGCCCCTTAGAACACGCTTCCCCCTTCCCTCCATCTCTCCCACCTTCCCGTGTATGGTGTTCTTCCTCGTCACAGTTTTCTAGTCACGGCAAAACCTGGAATACAAACTTGCAGAGTACAGCCTAGCGGGAAAACAAGGGAAATCTCACTACCCATCTGGATGACTTGGGTGTTCCACGTAACAAATTTTATTACACAAAAAGTAACTTCATCTATTCACGCACGCAGTTTTTTTCTTCTCTCTCTCTCTCTCTCTCTCTCTCTCTCTCTCTCTCTCTCTCTCTCTCTCTCTCTCTCTCTCTCTCTCTCTCTCTCTTCCTTCCTTTCCTTTCCTATATAACAATCTCCCCTCTCCTCTTGTCTCCCTTCCTCCATCCTGGCCTCCCGCACATTATTCTATTGATTATTGTATTCAGGTGACACACGCAAGGTGACTGTGTTGTTCTGCTGGGCCGTGTGTATGGTCCTGCACGTTCTCCACCACCTGCCTGTCCAATGTTTACCGACCTTCTGTGTCTCCGTATGAGTGTATCGTCTGATCCTCGTCTTGTAACGGGGTTTATAATCCTGCTGGAGGTGTCACGGGTTTCCGTCACTCACGTTTTATGTAACACTTGTTGAGGTGGTGAATATTCGCACGAGATTAATACAAACACTTGGTCTTAACTTAGTTTGTACTTATCACTGATGTTGTGCAGTAGGAAAGGCTGAAACAATAGACGAAAATAAGCTCTAAGTAACACTCATAGTACTGGTCGCCTACATCAGGTCCTAACTAAACCCTCACTGCCGGGTCAGGCGAGCTGCCCGTCCGCCCGCTATAGGACAAAGCTGACCTAGGACTGGGCGTTGTCGTATTGGTTGCAAAGACCTGCTATATCAATGAATACATTTATAATTTAGTTATTTAATAATATAAGCAAATACTATTTATGAGATAGTGAATGCATATATTCATATGGAATAATATTTATATATGAAGGTCTGTCATACTGAGGTAATTCTTAAGTAATATAATACAATAAGTAGTATCGTTTGATAACAGACTGCCAGTGGAATGTTCCGTGACGTGACGGAAACATACCGGCAGTTACATACGGACAGATAAACATAAATACAAATAAACAATAAACAATGGAGAAAAAATATTTAAGTAAGCTACACACCATAGTAGTTTGTTTGTCTATCTGTCATGTCGAGGATGTGAAAGTTTGGTTAGATTGTTAGTACGGATAAGAAGGGAGAAAGTAAGAAAGAAAGAAAGAAAGAAAGAAAGAAAGAAAGAAAGAAAGAAAGACAGAGAGAGAGAGAGAGAGAGAGAGAGAGAGAGAGAGAGAGAGAGAGAGAGAGAGAGAGAGAGAGAGAGAGAGAGAGAGAGAGAGAGAGAGAGAGAGAGAGAGAGAGAGTAATAAAAAAAGAGACCGGGAGGAAAAAAAAAAAGGACCGACCCCCCTTCTCCCCAACACCCACACACACACACGCACACACACATTCAATACACCCGATCAATGAATATTAGTTTAATCACAGTCATGACGGGACACATATCCACCACCCAGCGTGCTAGAGGGCGTGTCCAGCGTCACTCTGGCAAGTAGGTACAGTCCGGAGAACCCCTGTGGCTCCACTAAACTGACGGCGACACAGAATGACACAAGAACATGTCACCCCAGACCTCACTCTCCTAACCTTCCGTAAACCCATCTTCTCGGCCACCAACACACACATGACCTGCACTACTAAGGCACCAGGCGTGTTATAATACCCTGATCCCTCCATTGACTTCTACTCAAGACACCAAATGATAATCCGCCTTAAGGTCAAGCCTCACGCCGCTGTGACGCACAACCACAATCTAGTTACAAGTGGTTGGGTATACGGCACGCTCATTACTGTAACACACACAGACACTGCACGCTCATTACTTTAATACACAGACTCATTTATGCATATACACAACTACCAAACAGCTACAGTAATACACGATTTTAATGGAGCATGTATACGATGGTGAAGGAAAGCACAGCCGTGGTTACTAAGTGCATTATTTAGAGAATAATATTTAGAGAGTATTCTATTAGGAGTAGTGGAAATGACTTTGGTAATGTGAAAAATAAAACATATACATGATTTGTAGATGAAATTGCTTCTATAATGCAACAAAGACTTACAAGTTGAAGTGAACAGAACAATCCGTGAAGAATGATTATCACTACAATAATAAATTCATGATGACATACAACACTCAAAGCACATAATACAAATTAATATTTCACATTAATATAACTATAAAACAAGATTAAAAGTAATAGAAGTATCTACAAATTGAACTCTCATTCACGGTGACAAAGAGCTACCTTCATAACTATTTCATCTTTGTATTAATTTGTGACATGCGTGGCCGATTATCTAACTTCCTGCCGATGGAACACTATCTCTTTCTCTTCGAAGCTTCTCCTTTTTTTCCTCACCGGGACTGAGATGTCTAAGGCTAGGCTACAGACAACTGTCTTTATTTTCTTTCCTCTTACGTTCTCTGTTTTCATCCTTCATCCAAAGCTGGTTCTTGCTTTCATGTTCACAATACAACACATGCTCTAGTAAACACTATCTTGAATTCTAGGGAATCTGATCTTACTGTACTAAATATATTCATCCCAAACCTCTCACCTTATTCAGACATGCATAACAATTTTATCATTTTACTTTAACAGAAAGCATTTTATAATCAATTCCCTATTTCCAGGGATATCAAGCTTAGATTTCAATGTCCATCACTAGGTTCGGCAGTTTTAACAGTCATCTTCCAGTACTTACTAGCTTCATGTACGGGTTTTTACCATACTACTTAGTTACGCACACCAACTGATGCAACAATCCACCCATACTGCACACTGCCTTGCAAACATGTTCACCAATACACATATTAAGATATAATCCCTCGCTTTTCTGTTTATCTTCCTCTCCACTAAGCTCTTTATTACTATAGTCTGTCCTGTCGATCCTGTGCTGCCTTTAGAGCCAATGAAACGGAGGTGTTTTTAGCATTACGCCTCAGCTGAGTGAATGGAAGAACCAGAGGCAGTATTATTCTCATTGCCTTTGGAATGACTATTGATACCGTGTCAGAGAACCATCAGTTTGCACCAAGCTCATTACAAAGGTGATTTTCTCTGGCATGTAAGAGTATATTTTACACACTTTCTCTAAAAATAAAAGCAGAAACCTTGACTTAGCTCCATGGTGTCAGATACAGAAGCCACCGTGACCTTCAATCTACAGAAACTCATGTTCTTGATATTCTTGTCCTGAATTGTACCAAGTCTGTTCTTCAACTTCTCAAACCCTTTTCTGCAACAAAAATGTCAAACCTCATGAACTCTGTTGATTATGTTTGACTTCACTTCAATTATAAGTTGCTATTTTTTCATTATCATCCCTCATCAATCAAAGATTCGATCATCCTCAAGGTCATGGATTTTACTGGTACTCGAAAATAGTCATTGCCTACTTCTCATTCAAATTTTGGAAGTGGAAGTTTCATGTCTCAATCAGTATAATTATTTTCATTGAAGTACGGAATTCTGCCTTTCCTCCCTCCCTATACCCACACCGTTACATAAGCCTCGCCCACACCTATACATGAAATACGGTTCTCATTTTTAGCAAGGTAGTGTCAAAGGGTGTTGGTGTTATCAGCTTCCCTTTGTAATCTGGTGGGGGTTCCAAA
>JAXIVD010004598.1:20000-22500 GCA_036785275.1 Cancer borealis | reverse complement strand
ACAGACACACTGACACACAGACAGACAGACAGACAGACACACACACACACACACACACACACACACACACACACACACACACACACACACACACACACACACACACACCGATCAATAGTATGTAAGTATGTAGTGAGGGTGTTTTGTGCAGTCTTGCCTGTGTGTTCCAGTATGCAGATAAACACTGTGCAAGTCACGCTTGTTTATGTTTTGAGGGGAGGAGGAGTACAAAAGAATACAAATGAAGTACAGACAAGTCCTACTGGACCTAACGTAGCTGTCCGTGTAGCTACACACTACTCCTGTAATATCTACTGGATAGAGAGAAAAGGACAGCAAAGTGGAAGGCTCCCACTAGCTGAAGTTGGCCGGAAAAGGAAGTGATACCATCTAATATGGACAAGCTATCATGAATTTGTTTAGGAAAGGGAAAAAAAACTAGGAGTAATCTACGGCTATTGCTACCCTGAAAAAAAGGAGGAGGAGGGTGAGGACGAAAACAAGAATGAGGAAAAGAAAGAAAAGAAAAGGTGATGAAAAGAAGACGAAAAAGAAAAAAGTTGTAGGAAAAAAAAAATAATAACAATTATCATTATTATTATCATTATAATGATAATAAGAATAAGTATTTGTAGTAACATTATTGTTATTGTTATTATCATTATTATTATTTTTGTTATTAATATCATGATTATTATTATTATTATTATTATTATTATTATTATTATACATATTATTATTATTATTATTATTATTATTATTATTATTATTATTATTATTATTAATAGTAGTAGTAGTAGTAGTAGTAGTAGTAGCGGTAGTAATAGTAGTAATAGAAATAAAGGAAGGAGTGTCTAGCTGGAAATTAGCCTGTTCGCAGCTAGGGTCGTAGACACCTATCAGCGCTAGAATTTTTTATTTTCTCCGCTTTTCCGGGGCAAAGGGTTGACTTAGTTAATTTAGAAACCGATGTGCAGAAAAAATACGACATGAATTACTGCACATGTGTATTTAAAATTGAAAACATAACCTTAATGTTATTATTCTTACTTACTGGTGCATGATAAGGCTTTGTTAATTGTATTATAAGATAAAGCTACAATTAGGTATTTATTATTTTTTCAGTAAGTATGAGCAGTAAAAATAAAAGGATGTTGATTGCGGCTTATACATTTTATCTGAGTGTGTTAAAAAATATTGGAAATCACTGTCACGTCTTATATACGAAGGTGATCAGTGAAGAAGAAAAAAACAGCACCGCTGCCAGACGTACGACGCAGTATAGTAAGCGCCGTTAAGACTGGTATTTATCACTATGGGGACATTTTACTTCTAATAAACCCTTGCCACAGCATTTGCAGCTGGCAATGCCATCAGGAGTTGCTCTGAGTAGCTTGCTAGTGTTTGTTGTGGTTTGCCGCCAGTAGCCGAGGATGTAGTTATCGTACTGGAAAAAATTAAGTCTGCGACACAAAATTATATTTTCTATACATTACATGGATTTGCCTATTGTTTGGTACATTCAAATGAAAGTATGTATCGGTATACGCCCATTGAGGTCAGTAGAAACTTACAATTTGCTTGTCTTGATACAAATATAAGCTGTTTTAAGAATATAATCTGAAATTATGAATAGAGGCTCAAACGACGTCATATGCCGTCAGAGATCATGAGATTAATTGACTTAAATTTCAGACGCATTAATGTGCAACAATACAGCTGTGTAAGCTTGTAAAACTTGCCCCAAAGAGTATTTATTTTTCGGCAAAAATTACAAAATCTGGCGCAGTCTGTTATCAAGATGCTCACTGCGAACAGGCTAATTAGAAGGCATGAGGAAGAGAAGGAAAATACAAACATGCAGAAAATCGTAAACAGCGCAACAAAATGTATTATCAAATATTGGGAGAAGGAAGAGGAAGAGGAGTTGGAAGAAGAGAAGATGAAAGAGGAAGAGGAAGAGGAAGAGAAAGAGAAAGAGAAAGAGGAAGAAAAAGAGGAAGAGGAAGAGAAGGAAGAGAGTATATAGGAGTTACTAGGAAGTGAACTCTCCAGTGATTTCCGCAATGCATACAAGTTAGAGAGAGTGACACCATGTTGGTTTAGCATCGACGCTTCCTTGTGGTGTGGTAGCTATTCCCAGTGTCACGTCCTAATTGCCGCTTCCAGTAATGACACCAGATACACCTGTCTCTTGGGATCCAGGTAAAGGCTGGGTGATTTTTTTTTCTCGTTTTTCTCTTTTTTTTTTTTTTTTCTCTCTCTCTCTCACTGTTGAGATTCGATATAGGAAATAAACACGTACTGGCCCTGTCTAGACAGTGTCTACTGTAGCATGTTACTAATTGAGAAAGTACTACATAATTATGCTCCTTTATCCTATATTACACAACAATATCATAATACTTAATGTAGCACGTATTTACCCAATAGTATCAACACAAAGTTCGCTATAACCTATATATAGTATATAACTTTTGATTCAATACAATGTACTTGT
>JAXIVD010004598.1:5000-15000 GCA_036785275.1 Cancer borealis | reverse complement strand
AACATTCACCCATTCTTACTCCTCCTTCTATCTTTCTTTTTTCTGCCAATATTCCTAAAGTGAAAGAGTTCCCAAAATCCTTGTCTCCTCGGTCCTTTTAGTCACTTGTTTTAAGACACGCAGGTAACAGGAAAACATGCACTCTATAACCCCTTAATAAGAACACGAACAAGAATATATGGATACGAACAGAAACAATGAATGACAAGATAACGAGATTAAAAAGATAAGACGAAAAGAAGGACGGAAGGGAGTACGTGGAAAGGGAAAGTGCCATCCATATTATACCAAGAAATTATGGTAATATTTTTTCTTTTTAAGCTGTCTTTATTCACGCAGTATCTCTCTCTCTCTCTCTCTCTCTCTCTCTCTCTCTCTCTCTCTCTCTCTCTCTCTCTCTCTCTCTCTCTCTCTCTCTCTCTCTCTCTCTCTCTCTCTCTCTCTCTCTCTCTCTCTCTCTCTTATCGCTGTTATCAGGTCCGGGACACCTTTTGCGATTTTGCTTCTAATAATACTCGTTCACACTGCCTGTATCTCTCTGTTTTCCTGTCTGTGTGTCTGTCTGTGCAGCAGGATTTCCATTACACACACCTACCACCATGTCAGAGGAAAGGCAAATCATGGTAAATGCTGGATATATTATGGATCTTTTTTTTTACTGTGGTTTGCACACGCACCTCCTTCTGTCTGACGTAAGTGTAAGTGACAGGGTTATAGTGTATCCGGGTTACTAGTGTTTACCTGACGTAATATTCATCAGGTAATCTTCCATCAACCAATTTGTAATGGAAGGATAATTTTATTTGCTAACAAAAACATAATTTACTGTCTCGGATTATGTACGGTTTTGGTTTCACGAATATATATTAGGTCGTGTATTAATCATTGCATTCAACACATACAAATTGAAAACGTAAAGTGGAATATTCTTGAACTGTCGTTTTCATAAGAATGCTAAATCAGTATATTCTGAGAAGAGCTTATATACACGGCAAATAATCCTATAAATGAATCCCACATGAAATATCAATAAATTACGGATTTTAAATATAGATCAAACGAGTGTACGACAACTTATATACAGTGTAATACTTTGTTGCCTTCCATTCCACACTTCCTTTGCATCTTCCTTCTTACAATGTTCTTCTCCTTGGTTCATGTTTTAGGGATGTAAACCTAACCCATCCCTTACTATCTTTCATGTAAAGGTATTTGTTAGATTTCTCTATGAAGCTGACCTACAATCAACAAAAAAAACATATAAACAGTTATGTTCTTGCCACGTTCACTGGATTCACACGTGCGCAGCGCCGTTCAGTGTGAGTTGGGTGACTGTGGTTTTATGAGTGTCTGCTTCAATTCAAAACTATACTGTCATACCTAAAGCGATTTTGGTTATTTTTCTGTTAGCATTTCTTACGCTCATTCCATGGTTTTCATTTTTCGACTTATTATATTCAGCTAATACCAATGATTTTTATTTAATTTTATTGTTTTTACATCAGACAACATTTTGTTACATTACGGAAATTCTGAGGCGTAAAAGTGATTCACAGGTCATACAAAAATACGAAGCTAACGAGCACTCCCGAACAATTGTTAAGTTGGTCTGACTAAAATTTATAAAGAACGAAGATTACATAACTTCTAAGACTACACCTCACCACGCGGCAAAAGTTAGTACAAAGCTCCAAGTCTGTGCATGAAGCGGGAGGGGGGGAGAGAGAGAGAGAGAGAGAGAGAGAGAGAGAGAGAGAGAGAGAGAGAGAGAGAGAGAGAGAGAGAGAGAGAGAGAGAGAGAGAGAGAGAGAGAGAGAGGAGAGAGAGAGAGAGAGAGACAGAGAGAGAGAGAGAGAGAGAGAGAGAGAGAGAGAGTTGTTGGGAGCAGGATTGGGAAGGAAGGGTACAAGCAGGTTCCTCTCATTAACCTCCTCGCGACACAAAACCAAGAACAATTTGAACATAGAGACTTTCAAAGAAGTATTTGACTTACACTCAGAAGCATCAAACGTCATAATCAATAATCTTAATCAATCTTCTCTGCATTAAAAAAAAATATATATAGACTATGACTTATCTTTATATGTTGTGTGAGGAAGCAATAAAAATTTCATATTTCTAAAGAAAGTGAATAATCTTATACTATACACGGTGTTGAGGATGAAGGAAGGAATGAGCTGTGACAAGGCTAAGGCTGCGTGTCTAAGACACCCAGACACTTACAACACGCGTAATATGTAGGAATTAATTGGTAAAGCCAGACAATCCTGCTCAGCTTGTATTGATGGGAAGAATAATTAAAGTGGACGAAGGATTTTGTGATTTGGTTGTTGTGTGTTTTGGTGGCGTGCGAGATTCTCTGCAAGATTATATAGATTACAAAATTACTTTTACTTTCACGTGCGAGTTCGGTTTTCATGTGTACCACATTCAAATCAATAAATAATGCATGCGTAAAGTAGACATACAAATTTCAATGTTCTTAAACATAAAAATTTTTAATGTGTTCATACTGTATATATTTCAATTTTTTTTTTATCATCAGTAGTTGTTACTTAAAGTATTATAAATGAAATATTCTGGGATATAGATATAAATTGAATTATTCATTGTTCAGTGTGCTTCAAAAATTATTTCGTTTGCATTAAATGGAACTCTCTTGCAGTACAAGTAGTCCACGCACACGCACTCAACAGAATGGACCCAGCAGGCGTCGGCAACAAGTATATGACGCGAAATTCATGAAAAAGAAACACAGACAAGTCCTTATTCAAAGCATGGGAATTAAAAAGAGTTAAAAGTTAAGTTAAATTACTGGACCCCGTGAATCAGTAAGCGAACAGAAAGGAAAAAGATATGATGAGAGGTGTGGAACAAGATTGAGAAAGTTCGCATACAGAACTTGGTTGCGATTTTGACTTCAATAAATGATAACGTTTACAAAATCATTCCTATACGAAAAAAAAAAAAATCTTTACATATATATAGTCAGTCAGCAATCAGAACATTAACGTCATATTTACATTACATAAGTCCCATTTTAGGAAACTTATATCATTACACTAAAACCCACATCACATTCCTCAAGTTGTTCAAGCCAGCACATAACGGACATGCACTTGGGGAGAGTCACTCATTCACCTTGTCATGTACACCCACTGGCCCTTCTTCCTATCACACCGCCCTCCTCCTGAGCCTCGCCAGAATAGCATTACAGTAAATCGTGAGGGAGAATAGGTGGCGACATAAGTGAAGAAGGAAGAGTGTGTGAAGAAAAGGTGAAGGAGGTAAATAAATGAGGGAGGGAAGGTGAAATATCAAGGAGAAGGTTTATGAAATGAGGAACAGAAAGAAGAGAGAGGGGGCAGAAGGCAAGCAGGAAGGTAAAGGAAGAGGTCGAGGTAAAGGAAGACGCCAGACGGTCAGGAATTTACTCTGAATCGATGTATTTCCGCCTCCACCTCCTTCTCCTCCTTCTTATCTTTCCCCTCCTCCTTCTCCTCTCTCCTGTATTTTCCAACCCAATAACTAAGACAGAGTAAAAACACAATGATTGGTAAAGATGGCAGCTTTGTATAATAAAAGATTCGCCTCCACGTCATGCAAAAGCTTAACCAAGAAGATAAAAACGTTTTTTTTTTTTTACAAATTTTCGACTTGTGACAAGCGGACATCGGGTGGGCTCACGGACAAATGGCCGACAGACATTTCAACGACGGACATTTCACCGAACGGACATTTTGCCAACCAAAAAGATGTAATACAAACGTCCAAATCGCAAGAATGGACTCACTTAACACTACTAGTACATGGCCGTTAAGTTTGTTATTTCATCATTTACTCATCTTTGTTTATGTGACCCAATGGATTCCTGTTATAACAATGGTGTTCCGCAAGGCTCGATGCTTACTCCAATATTACTTTAAGTCCACAAAGTTCTGCTTTTCCTTCAATACTATATGAAGTCAAGAAATATCCAAGGGTTCACAAGTCATTTCACTATCAAGCATCATCGTCAATATCCAGAAAAATGAATTAAATCAGCAAACTTTAAGCAGTTCAGTCACCTGTAGTGTCATATTTTTTTTGTTGGACTTCTAACAGGACTTCTTTTATTTTATGCATTTTCAAATTTTATGAGTGTATTCGTCCACGTGTATGACTGAATTTTGTGATAACGTTTCTCATTATAGATAAATATAAAAAAGTTTTGCAAAATTAACAACAGAGCAGAATGAAACTCCTTAACCAACATAAGATCAACCAACCAATTCTCCGTTGTGTGAATTCCAAAATTTTATTAAAATGTGGAATATAAATTCTAATGAGATTGTTTCCCTCATTGACATTGACTTTAAAGCGAAAGACAACACCTTCCCGTTAACTCATTAGGAAGTGTTATGTTGTTCCTTTCTTTTATCATTTCTTATTTTAGTTTCTTTTTTTCATCTACATAACCGTGGCTGCTCATAGAGAGGAGACTCTGCTTGGATCTACATACATTTATGACATTTCCTTGTTATCTATCAACTGTTCTGGTGGTGGAGGGCCAAGGTACTAATGGGTCAGGTAGTGTAGAGGCTTGAACTCAGTCTTACAGTCACTAGTGAGTTAGTCAGTCATTCACTCCAATCACGCACTTCTCGTCTCCGTGTTTTTAATTCAATTAAATTGTTTCTAATAACTTTCAACTTGGAGGAGACAGAGGAGGAGGAGGAGGAGGAGGAGGAGGAGGAGGAGGAGGAGGAGGAGGAGGACTACTACGACTACTATTACTACTACTACGACGACGACGACGAAGAAAACGAAAACTAAGATGAGTGAAATAGGAAAGGAAAGGAATGCGAAATATATGAATGAAAGGAAATAAGGAAAAAGAATGTGTGAGGCAGAAGGAAATAGGAGAAGAAGAGTGTAAAGATAGTGATGGAGAATTCATTTAAATGTGGAAGAAAGTCATTATAAAGTGATAATAGTGAATAGAATGAATAGACATAAATAAGAAAGAACATAAAATATAGACAGAGAAGAATAAGAAAAGAAGAGAGAAATAATGAGTGAAAGAGGAGACGCAGGGAAGAAAAAGAGAACTGACTGGAGAACGAGTGGACAAAATAGAAATATGAAAAAACAAAACAAGTGGAAGACAAAGAAGGGGAAGGGGAGAGAAGGGAAGGAGTGTGTAAAGAGGAGGGAAAGGGAGGGGCAGAAAAGTGTGTGAGGGATGGATGCAGGAGGGACAGACAAGGGGGTGCGGGGGGTGAGAGGAACCAGTCTGAATGGCAATACTGAGCGAAAAAAATACAACGGGAGGAAAATATTGCAGAGACTAATGCCAGGGAGGAGAAGATGAATGGAAGAGGAGGAGGAGGAGGAGGAGGAGGAGGAGGAGGAGGAGGAGGAGGAGGAGGAGGAGGAGGAGGAATAATTGGAAGACAAGGAGCAGGAGCAGCAACACAACGAAGATAAAGAAGAGAAGAAAAAGAAGAATAAAGAAGAATGAATAATAAGAAGAAAAAAATATCAGAGAAGTGAGGTTAACTACAAAAAAATGAAATCTAAAGAGAGAGAGAGAGAGAGAGAGAGAGAGAGAGAGAGAGAGAGAGAGAGAGAGAGAGAGAGAGAGAGAGAGAGAGAGAGAGAGAGAGAGAGAGAGAGAGAGAGAGAGAGAGAGAGAGAGAGAGAGAGAGAGAGAGAGAGAGAGAGAGAGAGAGAGAGAGAGAGAACAAGAGAAAATGGGAGGTAGGGAGAAGGAAAGTCGCATGGAGGAAGAAAGTGAAAGGGAAAAGATGATGAGGAATAGCAGGCGATGAGGAGGGGAGTGGCAGGGCGACCTAATAATAGCAGCAATTATCATGAAGGAGGGGAAGGAAGAAGGGAAGAGAGGAGGAGAGAGGAGAAGAGGGAAGGGGACGGAGAGAAGGAAGGAGACGGAAGCAGGGGTTACGTAAAAGACATGAGAGAAAGAGAGAGAAAGAAAAAGAGAAAATAAGAAGAAAATAGATACCAAGGAATAATATGACAAAATCAACAGGTTAACTTCTCTACATGTAATATATAAGCAAGGTCTATCAATATTATACCTTCCACATGCTCCTCCTTTCCCCCTGTGTCTACCTTGAACACCCTACCCACCCGCCGCCCTGTACTGCCGTCCCATGCCCTCCGTGCCCCTCCACCGCCGTCTCGTGAACAGCCGACGATTTTCATGAAGGAAATATCTGGCGAAACTTTTATCATACGGGCCACTGCAAGCTATTTCCGGGTTACGTCAGAGGTCAGTAAGGCGCCACGTGGCCGGAGGAGGAGGAGGAGGAGGAGGAGGAGGAGGAGGAGGAGGAGGAGGAGGAGGAGGAGGAGGAGGAGGAGGAGGGAAGACGAGAGAGGGCACATGGTGTCTCTTCTTAAGACAGACAAGGTCAGCTCCAAGCCACAGGTTTTGAAAAAATATTGATAATGGTTTCTTGATGTATGTATGTATGTATGTATGTATGTGTGTGTGTGTGTGTGTGTGTGTGTGTGTGTGTGTGTGTGTGTGTGTGTGTGTGTGTGTGTGTGTGTGTGTGTGTGTGTGTGTGTGTGTGTCTGTGTGTGTGTCTGTGTGTGTGTGTGTGTGTGTGTGTGTGTGTGTGTGTGTGTGTGTGTGTGTGTGTGCGTGTGTGTGTGTGTGTGTGTTTGAAGATCTTTAAGTAGGTCAATCTGGGCGAGAATGTCGGTGAGATGTTAGTTTAAGCTGACACACACACACACACACACACACACACACACACACACACACACACACACACACATACACACACACGCACACGCACACACACACACACACACACACACACACACACACACACACACACACACACGTTAGGGCAGATTACCACCCCGGAAATAAAGAGTTAGGCACATACTGTCTTTATGCATATATATATATATATATATATATATATATATATATATATATATATATATATATATATATATATATATATATATATATATATATATATATACGTATGCAGTAAACTATATATCTGGTGTATACAATCTCTAATCACATATAATAGATTGATGATTAGAGATAGACATATACAGATAGACATATTGATAAATAGGTACATACATACATACATATAAATACAAAATTAACACAGATAGACAGTCAGAGAGGCAGATAGATACACACAGACAAAAAAAGCAGCACTTAATTCAATTGGACACGTCTTCTGCATCGAAACCACGAGACAAAAATAACCACCAGTCACGCTGCGTAACACTTTATTAACTTGTGACGTTACGGGGTTACATGAGCCTCATTTTTAGACGTTGTAAAGTAGTAAGTAGAATGGCGAAACTGATAACGAAACTCTTATCATCTTTGCTGCAGCACGTTGTCTGGTTTTGGGTTAGGCAAAAACACGATGGAATGGTATACTTAAATCAGCGTAAAAGTAATATATACACTGAATAAACTTGAAGCTTTATTTGAGAACATATCAAAGTAGTTTAGCAATAAAAATCATAATTGTGTAACCTGTTCCATGTGACGGGTAAAGAGATTCGGTGACAATTGTTATACTTTATATTCTTCTAGCCTTAAACACAAAGCATTTTCATTTAGTGTCAAGGAGTCGCCTTTATGTGTGTGTGTGTGTGTGTGTGTGTGTGTGTGTGTGTGTGTGTGTGTGTGTGTGTGTGTGTGTGTGTGTGTGTGCGTGTGCGTGTGTGTGTGTACGCGCGATGTATTTTCACCTGGATGACCTATAGGAAGGAGGAAAGCTGGCAATCATATGATTATTCGAGGAAGAAAAAAAATCATCATATCATTCAATGTGTGTATTATAGTAAATCGCTTGAATCCTTTTTCACTGGTAACTTAGAGAAAATATTTTTAAGATTCTCACAACAATGCACCAACGTCATCAAAATACAATGCATTCACCCAAAGTGGAATAAGACTCACTGGTTTTCAGTCGTTTTTCTTTCTTTCTTCCAACCTGTCAACTTCCGCATTCATGAAATACACTCACATCAGAAGCTGCCCGAGTGACAGGCACTGATGACTGATAACACCAGGATATATTAAGTAACACGGAGAGAGGCAGACAGTGCTCCATTTATCTTATAACATGAACACACACAGACACACACACAGACACACACACACACACACACACACACACACACACACACACACACACACACACACACACACACACACACACACACACACATACACTAACAATGGGACAATGGAATACGTCATAGCGTTCAGAAGAAATCAATAATAGTGATTCCAATATACTTCATCACTTCATTCATTATCGTGAAGGAAAACTTACTGGATAAAGCTGATCTATATATACTAAGATGCTGTTGCTGTACACTCACTGCACCAATTGTTCCTAACACGTGAATTTTTAAATGACCTGCACACTCTCCACCACCCTAATGCAGTGTGCCAAGCTAACTCACCCACAAATCCACTAGTCACATGTAGGTATTCACAAAGCATTGAGAGAGAGTAGAGCCAACAGAGTAGTATAGGATTAAGAACACGTCATCTTTGAAGGATTTTTTTATCTCTCTCTGCATCATTATTAAAAGTATGATCATTCTGAAAACGAATCACTTGAACTCCAAGCTATTTGCCGCTACAGGCAACACCACGTCACGGACCCTTGCTTGTGTGTAGTGAGAAAATTGTTGAAATCAAGGAAAATATTGCAACACCACCAGATAAGATAACACCAAATCCATGGCAAGAAATGTTACGCACGGAGATAGTGGGGTTGAAAATGATACAATATTACCCTCATTGTGTATTTTTTCATGATTATTATATGTTTCCTTCATTTTGCTTGTGGTGAAATCCTAACTGTAAAGCGTAACACGTTTAACACAAGTAAATGGTAAAGTTGGTCGTATAAACTTCATTGGGAGCAAGTTTTTCTTTCAAATACTACTGTAAAATAAATGTTTATGTAATACAAGTCCCGTCATGAAGCTTCACTAACCACTTGTTAACAATTTAGTAGCTGCATCGTGTTCTGGTTTATCTGCCATGTCAACAATGCACGTTATGTTACCCGTGACAGGTGAGCTGAGACATGCACGGAATGCAAAACTTGAGGCAATGCGGTATGAGTGCAAGTTCCATCACTCGGCTACACAATGAAGAGGAGGGAGAAGGAGCTCAGACATTATTTATTTTCGGGCTATTTACGTCGTGTTTCCAGTCACATAACTAAAGGATCAGTACATGTATTACCGTGGTGTTGTGAATTAGTATCCTCAGTAAATTGTGCAAATGTTTTGCTCTTGAAGCTGTCAGATTCTGTAGGTCATTCGTGTACTGAGAAGAGTGAAACATAATTATTTGGGTTGGCAGACCATCCGT
This sequence comes from Cancer borealis, assembly GCA_036785275.1. Classification (NCBI taxonomy): domain Eukaryota; kingdom Metazoa; phylum Arthropoda; class Malacostraca; order Decapoda; family Cancridae; genus Cancer; species Cancer borealis. Next base: position 5,606 of record JAXIVD010004598.1, on the reverse strand, counting down.
GGCTAGTTATTCATTCATCGATCCAGACAATTACTTTGATGGGACGGATATGGAAGTACCCAAGAAACTCAGTGTATCAGAATTTTGCATCTGTTCCAGACAAAAAATTAACTCTGCGTTCCTCGAATGGATATGTGTACATTACATAATTTTCTCAGTTATGCGCTGCGATTTTCAGCTTTAATAACATATCTTTTATGCAGTGTGTCACGGTGCAAGATATGGCATACAATAGGTTACTGACGCAGATTCAAAATATTTCAAGAAAGATACGTCGGCCAAGAAGTCTTGCTGCTCTATATTTTTCTATTTATTTCAAGAAAAGACGATGAACAATGTCTAAGAAACACGTTCAGGAAAATAAAAACATGACAAACGCCACTCAAGAGAAAGAAGTCCACAGATACTTGAATCTTGATACTCTTTCTTTTTGGATAAAAGTATATAAATAGAAAATAAGAGAAAAGCCAATAGAAAAAGACTACCAAAGAAAGAGGTGGTTAGAGAATACTGGTTCATTCTTGCATGGATAACGACAGTCGACAATTTGTACAACGTGACGCGCAGTGATGCCATCAGGACAACATACATTCACCAAGTTCAAAA
>JAXIVD010004597.1:22500-34763 GCA_036785275.1 Cancer borealis | reverse complement strand
CCGTGGTGTGGTGGTGGTGGTGGTGGTGGTGGGTGGTGGTGGTGGTGGTGGTGGTGGTGGTGGTGGCGGTTCTTGGCTTCCGAAAGATTATTGCAAAGAGAAAGTGATGAGGAAATCGTCTCCTCCTAAAGAAAACGGAGGAAGGGACAGGTCATATCCATTGGTATTATCAGCATCGCCTTGTGTTACATCCTGACACTGAAGTCGTTGATAAGATTCGCCTCACATCACACACCCTCCTATCAAAACTGATCTTCGCGCCTCGCATCGCCGGCCACCTTCCCAAATGGACACCGTGGCTCGAATAGGAATAGTATGTATAAAAGAGGATAATATAAAAAGAATTAATACATCGCACGGCTCGTAAAGATAAAACATGTGGACATTAATCTTCTCACCACGTCCTGGCTTGCTGTTTAAGGTCTTTGCATTTTTTTTTTACCAGTCAGGAAGTCTACCCTATAACCCGACACTTAACTGGAGAGGAAAGTGCTAGGCTACGAGGAGTGGGGCTTCCCGTTGTAGGGCTGGGATTCCCGAGGCGGAGGCACTGACCTGCTGGCCCTTGCTAATCCCGGCCCACCCCCGCCCCATCTTGCCTAGGCCCCTTAACCAGCCCGGGACTTCCTGATCTGGTGAGGCAACACGGTAAAACAGGCTCCAGTGAAGGAATCTCTGGTTAATATGGAAGAGAGAAGGGTCATTGCACTGGAAAGATTCTGTTTTTACACTTCAAGTATATGCAAGTCATGGCCAGACAGAGACAGATGGGAAAACACGAGCAATGAAATGGAGTTAATCGCTATGCACCCGGAACATTAAGTAAAGATTGTGCTTGGAGGGAAAATCCGGAGACGTCATGGTTGCGTGCAAGTGGAGCTCATGATCATATGCTCGACGGTCTGCAGGGAAAGGGAGTCGAAGCGAAAATAACTCCCGGTGTTGGCTTGAAGCGAGGGAAGCAGACCACGATAGCCCGCGGCCCTCGCCTCCTACGTGCCTCCCTGAAAGTGTGTGGAGGGAGAGGAGGATGGTTGTCTGGCGCACTCCAGCTCGGCCCACCCTCACCGTCACGCCTCCCTCTCACCAAGGATTAACGCATTGTATAAGAAATTAACTCCTTGAGAGACTTATACTTCAAGGTTTGAGTGGTGACTCGCTACCTCACTTCGGCCGCGAGAACACCTGCCCTGTCTTGCCTTCCCTTGGCCAGCCCTGCCCTGCCCTGCCTTGCTCTACCCACCCCTGCCCTGCCTTGCCCTACCCTGCCCTGCCCTTACCGGCCTACCTCAGTGCTGCCTGTATGTCTCGTAAGGAGACAATGGTGCTGAAGCTTTCTTATTACTTTTATGTTTTGGTGCCAGGCTTCATGCTTGACTAATTACTGTTATTGAACAGCACTATTGACAGCGGAATTGTATTGTTTCATCGTTATTATTGTTATTATTATTATCATAACTATTATGAATACTATTATCATTATCATTATTATAGTTATCATTATTGTTATTATCATCATTATTATGAATATTATTGTTATCATCAATTATTATTAATTATTATTTCTTTCATTATCTTCATTAATAGTAGAAGCAGCAGCAGCACCAGCAGCAGCAGCAGCAGCTAATAAATATATACCAAAAGATTCCTACGCGTGCTTTACGTAATGGAGGGACGAAGCCTCTTCCCATTCAGTCATTGACCCTCACTGCTCTCCACCACTCCTCCTCCTCCTTCTCCTCCTCCTACTCCAATCCTTAGCCTACCTTCGTATAATTACTGGTATGACGGGATTTTTCGTCTGGCTCGACTTGGCTCAGCGCGGCCAGGTGGCGGGGCGTGTAAAGGGGAAGGTACGGTGTGACGTGGTGGTGATGAGTGTTGAGGTCAGTTTGGTGGGTGTCGTGGTGTGTGGTGTTCTCATGGTGTAGTGAGTAGTTTGTTGTGTGGTGTGGTGTGGTGTGGTGTAGTCTGCTGTGGTGTGGTGTGGTGTAATCTGCTGTGGTGTGGTGTGGTGTGATGTAGTGTGGTGTGGTGTGATGTAGTAACTTGCCACAGTGTGAATGAAGGGGAAGAATGGCTTACTTTTCATTTCTTCCAAGCGAATGTAATATCAAACTTTTACTTTTGTTAGAATTTCATCTCAAACACTTAAGTACTATTTCCTGCAAAGAACCACGACTCAAGGCTTTCATACGGATCAGACTTGCGTGTGATTTATTTTTATATATTTTCTATATATATATATATATATATATATATATATATATATATATATATATATATATATATATATATATATATATATATATATACTTTTTTATTTTTTTATTCTTGCACTATCTTCCTCCAATTCAGTCAGAAGAAAGCTGGAGGTAAATACATGTGATAGAGATTGTATTACACTTACATTTTCACATCACAGCGTCTGTCTGTCTGTGTGTATGTACACTTACGTTGAGTGTGGCTCGCATTTATAATTATTTGGATAAAGTGGAAAACTGAACGTATGTATACAGGTGTGTGTGTGTGAGGGGGGGGAAGAGAGAGAGAGAGAGAGAGAGAGAGAGAGAGAGAGAGAGAGAGAGAGAGAGAGAGAGAGAGAGAGAGAGAGAGAGAGAGAGAGAGAGAGAGAGAGAGAGAGAGAGCTCATACTAAGTATTCAACGGTGGGGAAACTTTATTATTTTGTTATAAGGCGGAATAAATATTTCATAAAGGCAAATCACCTACTCGGCGAACTAACACTGGAATGATCAATTAAAACAAAACAAATAAATTAAATCATATATGGACAAAAGAAGCTAACATATGAAGGAAATTAAACATCTATACGTAAGAAACTCCCAAGGTTGATGTCAGTATGAATGAAGGTGTAGAATTATTGGGGGGGTTTTCTACAATAATATGTTGTTGTTCGCACCGGTTTGTCATATTTTTTTTGTACCTATATTTGAGGTGTGGAAATATAACCAAGTGAATCAAACACACACAATAGTTACAATGTCGTAGATTTACTGCTAAGAAATTGAGTGTTAAAATCTTACCAAGTAGTGTCATATGTTTAAGATGGACAAGTATTAACCTAAGTATAATATTGAACAACACTCAATTTCTTCACTAATACATCAATCTCTCCAGCGCACACACACACACACACACACACACACACACACACACACACACACACACACACACACACACACACACACACACACACACACACACATCACACACACACACACACTTTCTAAGGCAATGACTTGTCCCGGAACCAACACATTTGTTTATCTACAACCTGCGGCGACTCTCCGTTCCTCCCCCTCGTCTTCTCTGCGCCATACAATACGTTGTCATTTCCTACAGTGGGTCGCCAGGCGGGTCTGCACAATGTTGCCTAATACTACATGTAGGTTATTTTCTTGCTACTCACAACATTTTTCCTCCTCCACCAGCCACCGTGACGCCTTTCTCCCGTGGAGATGTGTCGATTTTTTTTAATGTTGTCTGGCAATTCTCTCCGTCAAGACACAGAGAACATTGTGTTTAACGATAACTCACCAATCTTCTCTCTCTCCTACAGGCGTGATGGCCGTGCTGTCGGTGGTGGTGATGGCGTGTCTGGTAGTGATCTCGGTGACCGCAGACACCCTCAACCCACAGCCGCTGCTACTCCCGCTCCTCTTGGATCAAGGGCGCAGGGAACCTCACTACATCATCAAAGAGACGCTCAACCAAGAAATACTGAGGAATAGCTTTCAGGAACAAGATCGTCGTGCTTCTGAAGAATTTGGCGAAGGCGGCATCGAAGCTGGTGTCCCAGAGCCGCTGCGCCTCTCTTCACCACACGGGAAGTTGCCAAGTGATACTCAATCTCATGTCCCGAGGGAAGCGGCGATCCTGACGCGCTTAACGTCCCCGGATCTCCTCGAGGAAGAGGGAGCATCAAATCGAATGCTCTGGAGTCCGTCAAGGCAGAGGAGGATGTATGGCGCCATCACTCCCCACCGCAAGGACTCCAAAAAGGGCCACAAGCGACAGAAGCGGTACACCCTCAAGTATAAGTTAAGGTCCATTGCGGTGCCGCTCAGCGTGTTCAACTTCTTGGGCTTCCTGCCTGTCCGCGTGCCTGGCCTGCCTTATCACAACGATCTTCCTTCCCCGGACTACAGCCGCTACAACACCAAGCATGACGTGTTTGTTCCGAGGTACAGAAGACGAAAGACCTTCAGGAGGTTTTGAAAAGTGTTCTGCCAAACATGTTGCTGGATTTCTCTATTAGATCGCCAGGCACCACTACAGATTTATACTATACCCCGCAGCGGATCAGATGCCTGCAACAAACGCTTGTAACTCAAACAGAAGCAGTGCCATCTGCTTCGATGCAGAACTCACCATGTAAGCACGTCTGGCTAACAGCAGCACCAACAAGGTACTTTCTACTCTGGGTTTGCATTACTTTCACCCAATAAAACTAAATATAAAACATGGTGTTGTGCCAACGTGGTGGTCTAGCTGTGGCGTTTTCTCATGTGCCAAAGAAACATTTACAAACCCATAAAGAACCAAATTTTTAAAACAAAAAATACTACAGTTTTTGCGTTGGGCAATATTTACCGCGGAGAAATTACTGAATCAACAAAAACTATCAATTGTAGCGAAGAAAAACAAAATTTCGTAGCTTCGCTTTCCCCATTATATGATGCAGCGGCTTCTGAAGCAAGGTTTTGTTGAATAGTTTCACGCAAGATCGCTAAAGCGGAACAACCTGGAAGCCGATGTATGTTGGCAACCACTTGGGTTTTTATTTAGCATCTCGGTCCAACAGACCTTCAATGACGAACGAACTACCGAGTAAAGAGTCATATCTCCTTCCACCCTTCAGCTGTCCGGCAGAAGGATCGGCTCACACATCCAAGGCGTGTGTGGTGATGTAGGAGTGGGCGTGGGCGTGGGCGTGGCTATCCCCTCGTGGATGAATGAGGCCAGCCAGGTGCTCTCCTCCAGCTCCTCGCGGAGTTATTACTTAAGGATGAGCACGTGTTCCCTCCACGATAACGATGGTAACCCGAACGATCTTGAGCTCCGTTTATAAATTATTTCTCAGGTCGTGTACGATAAAGTTTACTCTTGGATGGTGCTTCTATGTGTAATAAAGATTAAGCAAAGTTTGGTGTGTATTTTTCCTCCCAAACACATTAACATAACTATACATACATGCACATTATATATAAACAGGATTTTGAGGAACTAGAAATAATAACATTTGGAGAAAATGAAGGGAGTGAGTTACCATGAAGTACCTGAAGACCATGAAAGGTTCTGAGTACGTTTACAGAGCAGACTCCTTCTATTAAAGGGGATTCAAAGCAGCTAGAAGAACGCAAGAAGCTAAGTCTCTTTCAGACAAAGAATAATAGAACAAATAAACTACCAGATGCAGTCAAAGTCGTAACAACACTGAATAATACAATAAAATATCTAAACAACAAAACTCAATAGATAATCAAATAACAGACAACCATTCATAAAAACAGGGTCGAGTATACAAGTGGCGTTAGTTTCAAGTACACTTACATATCTACATCGGCAAATTAGTCATACAGGTAAGTTATATAGTTTCATAAAGGATGGTCAGTAAAACAAACAAGTGTAACATAACAAGAGGCATTGTTACGTTTTCTTCTACACAACAGAAGAAAAAAACTATTAAAGCTATGACTATAATCCAACTTTTCTGACTAATCTGACTTCACACACAGTAACAAAATACTTCTATACAATTTACTGCAAACTAACAACGACAAAGAAAAATATTGTCAAGACCTAAAAAATAAAACAACAACTTGATATAATGAATTTACACATAAACTAAAGCAATATGAATCAGATCCAATAAATAAACAAATAAATAACTACATCATAAGATAAGATAAAAAATAGTAAGAAATACAATTTGATTTTTTTCTTGACCGGAAATCATCCATATATGCATTAAATAAAATTAATAAATGAATAAACGAATGAATAAATACAAAATATCAAAGTCATTACAAGTATTCTTAAGTGGCCAAACACTCACCCACGGCAGGAGACAGTGAGGGAGAGAGAGGAGGAAGGGAGGAAAAGGGAGGAGGGAGGGAGATAAATACTCTTCCGCATACTTGTCACAAAATAATATTCCATGGCAGCTCGATCGGTGGAGGGAGGGAGGGAGGGAAGGGTGGAAGGGAAGGAGAAGTGGAGGAAATACAGGTCAGTGGTCCGGTCGATGGTAGGGTGTCACTAATAATGAGGTGTTTGTGTGTGTGTGTGTGTGTGTGTGTGTGTGTGTGTGTGTGTGTGTGTGTGTGTGTGTGTGTGTGTGTGTGTGTGTGTGTGTGTGTTAAAAATAGCCTTAGACAATTTTATCAATAAGTAAATTGCTTCCTCTTTCCCTTCTGGACGAGGTGAAGAAGAGGGAGAAAGAGAAAAAATAAAAGTAGTTGTAGTAAAAAAATAAAATAAATAAATAGATAAATAAATAATAATAATAATAATAATAATAATAATAATAATAATAATAATAATAATAATAATAACAATAACAATGAGGGAGACGAGGACGAGGAAGAGAAGGAAAACAATAAGGAAGAAGAAAAACAAGAAGGACGAGAATAAAACACGAAAAAAGAAAGAAAATCCAAGGTATTTTTAAACAACCTAACAACTTAATGAAATGACGGAAGAACACAAGCAGGTAACATGTAATATGGTCACCGCTAACAAGGTGGTTTGAGCGGCAGCCATAACGAGCCTTTAATAGACGTGAATTACAACCTTTTATTTTGGGGTGCGGGGTGGGCAGTTCACTTCCGCCCGCACGTGTATAACTTTGATAAATGTAATTAATGGTTTTATGCTTCATGTTACTTTCCTTGGTTTTTTTTTTCCTTTTCCTCCTCCTCCTCCTCTTCCTCCTCTTTTTTTCCTCTTCCTCTTCCTCATCTTCCTCCTTGTTATATATTTTGCATTGGTGATTTTTCTTTTTGTTTCTCGCCCGTCTCTATCATCAACAACAACAACAACAACAATAACAATAACAACAACAACAACAACAACAACAACAACAACAACAACAGCAGCAACAACAACAACAACAACAGCAACAACATTAAATAACACACACTCATATATATAAAAAAAAAGTTATATTAATCATCATCATCATCATCATCATTATTATTATTTACTAACTCCTTCAATTTACAACTACGCACCTACCAACATGAACTAAACTTTAACTTAATCAATATTTCCTTCACCCCTCGAGTTCGCTGACTTCCTCTCTCAACACGAAGCAGAACAAATGACGCACACAATGCACAAGAAAGTAGAGGCAATTTCCTGGAACACTTCATACGTAGTGTTTACTTGCCCTCCTACTCCCTCCTTCCCTCCCTCCTTCCCTCCCTCCTTCCTTCTCTTCTCACCCCCTCCCGTCACTCTCTGTCCAGTCCCTAAATGTGTGCTTCAGTCATGCTCCCCACCTCCCCCATAACCTCTCCTCCTTGTGTGTGTGTGTGTGTGTGTGTGTGTGTGTGTGTGTGTGTGTGTGTGTGTGTGTGTGTGTGTGTGTGTGTGTGTGTGTGTGTGTGTGTGTGTGTGTGTTCATCCTATCGGCCTATTCTCTCCGTGTGTACTCGCCCCACCTACTTCATATTTTATTCTGTGTTGTGGCCTCGATTCAGTACTGTTTAGGACGCGACCTACTGCAGCCCCTTCAGTTTTTTTCTTCTGTAGTGGACATCGATGAGTTATAATGAAGAGTATAGGGGTGAGGAGGAGAAGGAAGGAGGAATACGAGGAGGGGAAGGAGGAAGATGTGACAGAAAAAAAACGAGCAGGTAAAAAGGAGAAGAGAGATGATAAGTGGGAAGTAAATGAAGAGGGATAAGAGAGGAACGAAGAGGAAGAATTATACATTATATGGAGCGTTGTGTTGGTGGTGGAGGAAGCAATAATTTAGGGAGGAAGGAATAAGGTAGGAATGAGGGAGCAATCAGAGGGAGGAATGGGAGGAAGGAATGAGAAGAAGGAATGAGGGAGAATGCAAGGGAGGAGTTGATGGGCGGTTGAAGTGGAGTCGTGAGTGAAGTGGGCGTGGAAAGCTTGTCAACGCGGTGCCACAAATGTGGATGACGGAGGTGGCACACGCACGCTCCGACCTGGTGTGTGTGTGTGTGTGTGTGTGTGTTTGTGTGTGTGTGTGTGTGTGTGTGTGTGTGTGTGTGTGTGTGTGTGTGTGTGTGTGTGTGTGTGTGTGTGTGTGTGTGTGTGTGTGTGTGTGTGTGTGTGTGTGTGTGTTAGGTGTGTGTGTGCGTGTGTGTGTGCGTGTGCTGGCAACATTCAATGAATAACTGGAAAAAATATTACCCTTTTCAAAACACAGAAAATATATTCCTTAACACACACAAATAACGAAAAAATTAAACACACACACACACACACACACACACACACACACACACACACACACACACACACACACACACACACACACACACACACACACACACACACACAATTAAACACGGAAGTAAAAACAACACCTCATACCATCAATAAATAACAACATCTCCCCCCTCAAACCCCCCTTAACCCCCCTAAACCCCCAAACACACCTTCCTGAGTACCCCCAAATTATAGGGTGAACATGAACAAGAAAATTAACTACACAAAAAGACTACCTCTGTCCCCCCCATCAATAACACTTAATGAAAACGAGGACAGGGCTGGACACTCACACTTCCGGGCGCCTGTCAACCTCCTCTGATGATGGGGAAGGGGAGAGGAAGGGGAGAGGCAGGGGAGAGAAAGGGGAGAGGAAGAGGGATTAGAAAAGTTTGGGAGTGGAGGTGGAAGGACAAGGGGGTGATGGGAGGGTAGAGAGAAATGAGTGTATGAGGAGGAGGGGGAAGGGGAAGGGGAAGGGGAAGGGGTAGGGGAAGGGGAAGGGATAGGGGAAGGGGAGGTGTGGGGCAATGACGGTGACTGACCACTAACGAGGACGAGGAAGACAGGAAAAAGAGGCCGCACGAAGGAGAATAGAAATGTATAAATGAATAAATTAAGTAAATAAAGAGATAAAAGAAAAAAGCAAATCACATTCATCTGTATAACATATTTACAATCTTTCTTATTTTTTTTGTTATATAAGTAAGTGTTTCAGCAAATTTTCACTCCTTTTAATTTGATTGTTTTTCTCTCTTTCCTTTTCACTATAGCATTCTCGTTCTTAAAAGTGTTTTCCATCCATCGATTCTATCTTATTCATTTCATCTTTCTTCTTGTTCCCTCTTCATCCATTCTTGTTTCTCTTATCTCATCCTTTCTTACATCGATAATCTCTTTCCCTGTTTTTCTTTCCCCTATTCTTCGTTCTTATATATCTTTTCCTTTGTATCTCTTTTATAACTCTCTCTATCTCTCTCTCTCTCTCTCTCTCTCTCTCTCTCTCTCTCTCTCTCTCTCTCTCTCTCTCTCTCTCTCTCTCTCTCTCTCTCTCTCTCTCTCTTTCTGACTTCCTTTATTTATGTATCTCATTTTCTTAGTTATACAAATATTTTCTGCTTTCTATTCCTTCCCTCCTTCCTTTCCTCCCTCCTTGCCTCCTTTCCTCTTTCCCTCACTCCCCTCAGCCGCTGCGTCCTCCGTGACCTGTCTGCCTTCAACAGTCATGCAAGGTCCTTCACGCTGGCCCCTCCCCCGCGTGCCTGACCTAACCCCGCCTCCTGCGTCTGATGCTAAACCTCTGTAAGGATTAATAGGACATTTTTCAGCCTATCGTCATCTTCCGAACATGTATTAAAGGGTATTAATGAGCAAATTGGGATCTTGGAGCGTTATGATTTTCTTGTCTGAAATACGAGTGTAAGTTCATGTCATTATGCACATTTGTTATATTTTTCGTCTTTTAAACTATGATTTATGTTCCTTGTCCTTGTCTTACGTTATGAATGTTAATTAATATAAACCAATTTTTGTGTGATGCTTATTTTTTTCGTGAAACCTAGAGGTCGCATGTTGCTGACACACACACACACACACACACACACACACACACACACACACACACACACACACACACACACACACACACACATACACACACACACACACACACACACACACACACACACACACACACACCGAGGGAGGAAAGAAGTCATGACCTTGTAGAGCTTCGGGAAAACACTGATCAAATCTCGTACATTCTGTAAGGAACAAAAGTTTTCTGTTCTGTAATTAGCCATCCACTAGATGCAAAGGTTTTGGTGCTGTTAAATCACACACATGAAAGAAAGCAGCAGTACATTTTTTTTCACTTTAGGTACATTTTTGTGAACTCCCCAGCATGTACTGTAAATATAAGATCACTGCTGCTTCTCCGTCATCAGATGGCTGCAGAGGCGGCACCTTCCCCTTCGATGCCTAAACACATGACGAGGCATTATCGGCAAGACAGACAGCCGCCTCCTGCAGCCTGTAGCGGTTGACGTTGAGCACACTTCTTGATGGTGAAGCTTCCCGGATGACGACCCAAGAAGAGACAGACGGTGTACCAGGCCGCTGCGACACACAGCGGTACCATCCCACCAAGTCTTTGTTGAAGTCCATGAAGATGAGGATACAGTAAGAGAGGTGGGAGGAGCAGCCGCAGGCAAACACACGCTCACCTTTCACAAACGACCCCACCGTCTGGTTGTTACTCGTCTGCCACACCACCGACCTATCTTCATTCTTTCCTTCATCCAAGCAATAGATGTAGGCCTCCTCAAGGTAACCAATTTCTATCGCGCTGCCATTCCCACCAACAACCCCGGACGAGGGACGTATCTGCAAATTGGTGGCCACAGCGAGGAACGAAGCCCAGAGCAGCAAGGCGAGGGTGCCAGGATGATGCTTCTCCATGGTGCAGTAAGTTGTTAAATGACCGAGTGACGAGCTGCTGCGGGAGACAAAGAGCAGCCAGAGAGAGTTGGGGAAGGGAGGGTGAGGCAGTCCCCTGTGTTATCTTGGCATTACTCCTCCTAACCACACACTGCGGATACTCTCCTCTCAGCACAGTTTTGTTTGTTGCGGCATAGGAGGATACGACTTTTTTCCGGGAATTCCCACAACAATGGCACTGATCAAGCCGAGGACAATAAGAGGCTGCCGTGCCAGGAAGATGCTGTCACTCATTGTCACTCACCTCTTGACAACATGGAAGAGTGACCTAACCTAAAGTGTTTTTTCTGCCCCTCACACACACACGCACACACGCACACACGCGCACACGCACACACACACACACACACACACACACACACACACACACACAGACACACACACACACACACATATTCCACGTGCGTCTATTTATCCAGCGTAAGCGCTTCCCGCTCGTGTCAGCTGCACAATCAACATTTTTCCCTTTTATCTCTGGTTTACATGTTACCTCCAGTAGCACCGATATCACTGGTTCTTCTTTAATGTACACTCAGTACACATGAAATAAAGTTGAGCGTTGCAATCTTGAAGTGTTATCTCATGCCAACCTGATAGTTATTATTATTCTAGACTGATTAGATCGATGGATGAAGATAGCATAATAGAGGATCACGAGCACCGCGAAACTATCAACTTTTTTTTACTCCATCCCTTGCCTGTTCTTCTCGCCACATTTCTTCCACACGACAGTTTACGGGGCAAAGTTTCCACTAAAGTTGTATTGTATGTATAATCTGCTAATAAGACTCCATTAAGTAGAAAAGAGCGATGCAATGTATATAACTTAAGACAAGTTTCCTTATAAAAAAGACAAAAACAAAACACCGGTGATTTCACTCCACGAAACAAATACTTACATACGAACATACATATACAAATTGAATTAAAAAACAAGCTACAAACACTATCACCACTGTATAAAAAAAATCATTAGTGACCGACAATCATCAGTGGGAAAATAAAACTAATTTGAGCTTCCCTTCAACAGATAATACGGGGGAGTGAGTGCGTTTCTCAAGTAGTGTCTGTTAGTAACCAGTAACGAAACTTAGAAACTTATCATATAGGCTGGCGAACCTTACACCCACTGCACCAACCTTAAAGAGGATGACGAGGGGCTCTGAAGGTCTTGGATTGAAGGTGGTTTAGCGGTTTCTATCAAAAATTATCACCCTTCGAAGATCACGTGTGTCTTCCATTAAGTTTCGTAAATCATCAGCGTGGGCCACC
>JAXIVD010004597.1:10000-12500 GCA_036785275.1 Cancer borealis | reverse complement strand
TTCCTCCTGAGGCATACAAGTTCCCTTTACCTATAGACGTAACACATCTCCACGGGAACTTAGCCACCTATAACAATCACACCGTCTGATACTTTAATTGAGGTGACCGACAAACGTTATTTCCCTTTCAAACGATAAATCTGGGACAAAGAAAACTAAACTTCGTGGATAATTCAGCAGTTCGATAGCGTGACGCACCTAGGAACGCCGCCACCACCACCACCGCCAACTGGGACTCTACGCCACCAACTTGAACCTCTCTCACTCTTCTCCTCTGGCTCTGACACGGAAACGGGAAGTGGAGGTGGCGTAGAGCGATGAGATGAGGAGCAGAGACTCACCTCACACCTCCATACTGATTAGATAAGAAGTCTCACACAGGTACAGTGGAAGCCCAAGCCACTCACTGCACATGACGCTTGAATGAGTGTGTGGTAAAAGTTTGTTCACCTCACGCTTGTAGGCTTTTGTAAACACACGGAAGTGAGTCACAACTTCCAAAGAAATGTTAATCCAAATGGTGTTGCACGATTTTCTTCAAACGCTTCCTTTTGTTTCCTAATTGAAGACGATAATGACGGCTTCTCAGTTTGCTTTATCAATGTTTTGCTTGTCAACACACACATATACACGCAAGCACACACCCACACACACACACACACACACACACACACACACACACACACACACACAGACACACACACACACACACACACACACACACACACAAGCTTATTTTCACGGTACAACTGCTCATGTTATTCAGAACCGGCAAACAGGATTTCCGGGAAGCGAAATGTTATGCATGTTGACCGAAGACTTAGTAAACGTTGTCCATTTGATGTGTGTGTGTGTGTGTGTGTGTGTGTGTGTGTGTGTGTGTGTGTGTGTGTGTGTGTGTGTGTGTGTGTGTGTGTGTGTGTGTGTGTGTGTGAACGAGAGAAAGAGAGAGAGAGAGAAAGAGAGAGAGAAAGAAAGAGACAGAGAGAGAGAGAGAGAGAGAGAGAGAGAGAGAGAGAGAGAGAGAGAGAGAGAGAGAGAAAGAGAGAGAGAGCTGTTGTATGAAGGTAGGTGTTGTTGGTTTATTTGTCTGTCTGTGAGCTTATTTCTGGGAACGAAATTAAATAAATTACAAAATATTGTTCGTGACGAGTGAAAATTTTGCCGCTACATGTGTGTGTGTGTGTGTGTGTGTGTGTGTGTGTGTGTGTGTGTGTGTGTGTGTGTGTGTGTGTGTGTGTGTGTGTGTGTGTGTGTGTGTGCATACTTCAAATGCCAACATAGTGCGTGTGCGTAAAACTGTAGAAATGCCATCGACAACCCACTTCGTCTCTCCTTCCATAGTTCTTCACATTCTCTCTCTCTCTCTCTCTCTCTCTCTCTCTCTCTCTCTCTCTCTCTCTCTCTCTCTCTCTCTCTCTCTCTCTCTCTCTCTCTCTCTCTCTCTCTCTCTCTCTCTCTCTCTCTCTCTCTCTCTCATGAAATCGCAATGTCCTTTAACTTATAACAATATGAAGTCGTGCATATTATCGATACAAAATCCAAACCTATAAGACAAAATTCACGATAGAAAATTTAGTAATGTTAACTACAAAAAAACAACAACACGTGGATCTCATTAGTTGAAATCTAAAAAAGAACAATCAGTTTGGAGCGGCGAGTAAAATATTATAGATGATGTTAAGCTTCATTTCATGATACTTTATTCATTGATCGCCAGACGTAATGAAAAAGACTATGTTTTTTTGTGAGGCTACGCTTGGAATACTCGGTACAATTATGGTCACCAAATTATATTAAAGACCAGAACTTATTGGAAAGAGTTCAAAGGAGAGCGACAAAAGAAATCCCTCCGTTGCGTAATCCATCGTACGGGGAAATATTAAAACGGTCGGACATGTTCTCACTCATTAACGAAGGATCAGAGGAAATCAAATTTAAGTTTTTAAAATGTTTCAACTAACTCAAATTCACGTAAAGGATTCTTCAGTATAAAAACTATTGACCACCGAAACAGATTCCCAGTCCTATTAGTTAGCTGGAAAACCATAGACAGTTTAAAGTCTCGATTAGATCAGTATTTCCAAGGAGTCTTGCTCTGTTCTATCCTTGATTATCACATGTAGTTTACTAGTAGTAATATGTAGTTCAGCAGATAACTTCGTTATAGACCAACAGGTCTTCTAGTATCTGTTTCTCCTACATAATCCTATGTAATCCTACCATCCCTTTCATCTATCCTGCCTCTCATTTTCCCTTTCTTTATCCAGGTGTTCCGCTTCAAAACTCTTCGCCCTTTTCCTTCATATCTACCTTCCTTTCTCCCCCTCCGTCTCTTCAGTCAATTACTATTCCACACACCTTTAGTCCAACAGCAAGTTTTCCTTTCACACACATACACATACACCACAGCTCACGCTTACAAACCCCGTGAATCAGGGATTAACGTTTTCGTCTGACAATCGTCAGGGCGTAGGTTCGAGTCCCGATCAGATGGCTA
>JAXIVD010004597.1:0-5000 GCA_036785275.1 Cancer borealis | reverse complement strand
GGCCCTCTGTCTTCCCCTTGGGCCCTCTGTCTTCCCCTTGGGCCCTCTGTCTTCCCCTTGGGCCCTCTGTCTTCCCCTTGGGCCCTCTGTCTTCCCCTTGGGCCCTCTGTCTTCCCCTTGGGCCCTCTGTCTTCCCCTTGGGCCCTCTGTCTTCCCCTTGGGCCCTCTGTCTTCCCCTTGGGCCCTCTGTCTTCCCCTTGGGCCCTCTGTCTTCCCCTTGGGCCCTCTGTCTTCCCCTTGGGCCCTCTGTCTTTCCCTTGGACCCTCTGTCTTCCCCTTGGGCCCTCTGTCTTCCCCTTGGGCCCTCTGTCTTCCCCTTGGGCCCTCTGTCTTCCTCTTGGGCCCTCTGTCTTCCCCTTGGGACCTCTGTCTTCCCTTTGGGTCCTCTGTCTTCCCCTTGGACCCTCTGTCTTCCCCTTGGACCCTCTGTCTTCCCCTTGGGCCCTCTGTCTTCCCCTTGGGTCCTCTGTCTTCCCCTTGGACCCTCTGTCTTCCCCTTGGGCCCTTTGTCTTCCCCTTGGGCCCGTCATTGTTTCCCTAACCACAACGTCTTCTGGCACTCCCCAAAGATTTCCATTTTTTCCTCCAGAACTCTTTACTACTTCATCCACTCCCTTATTTCCACCTTTCATCCTTAGGAGAGTAACCTTCTACCTTCCCCTTAGTTACTCCTTACCCACAAGACCCTTTGTACCTTCCCTAAATTCAAAGTTTTCCTCATAGCCAAAAACTCCCCCCAAAAAACACTCCCCAAGACTTAAAGGTAACCCCTTAGCACCCTCCCCGCCCTTCCCACGGCCACAAGCTCAACATACCTTCCTCCCCATCTTCTCCACGGCAATAATCACCCCCAGGCACACTCCCCGGTTTCCCCAGTGTCCATTACCATCTCAGATCCCTTTCCCTTCCATCCTAAGACGTCTAGGTTCCAAGAAAGGTGACATTTTCGCTACCCAATTGAAACCTCAGCGCCAGACAGACACCTAGTCACACCTAGCCGCTGACAGGTGACGGTAATCATCCCACCTGGCGCGCATATGATGGACTTTATAGGTATAAGGTGTGGAATGTATGACAGGTTTATAAGGTGTGGGATATGCATGATTTTTTGCTCGACTGAACTGACATGCTAACTGACTCTCTTCACCACACACACACACACACACACACACACACACACACACACACACACACACACACACACATACACACACACACACACACACACACACATATACATAAGAGGAAGGTGTTCAAAAAAGAAAGTTAAATGTTTGGTCTATTGATATACACTTAGCGTCACTTTATTTTTTTATATCTTGACTTATTAACCATCATCTGATTTTTTTTATTTATTAATCATTAAGGTTATCATATTCTTATTTACATCTTTACGCGCTTACTATCACCACATTTACATATTTGTTTTTTATTTTGTTGTTTATTTATTTATTTATCCATCCATCTTGGTGGCTCGGCGTGTGGTGGTGTGTGTGCGTGTGTGCGTGCTTGGCGGGGGTCACGTCGCAAAGGTGAGGTGGCGCTGGGTATTGATCAGTGATTGGGCGCGGGTTTGGGCTCAGGCAGGCACGTGCTGGAAGACGGAGGGGCGACGAGGGCAGTAAGGGTGGGAAGGTGAGCATGAAGATCAGCTTGTTATAGGTGATTTCAAGCCTCTCCTACCATGCCCTGTCCCTTTCTACCCCGCCCCGTCACGTCTACCCACACCTAACCTAACCTAACTGAACTACTAATAATACTAATACTAATATTAATATCTCTCTCTCTCTCTCTCTCTCTCTCTCTCTCTCTCTCTCTCTCTCTCTCTCTCTCTCTCTCTCTCTCTCTCTCTCTCTCTCTTTGTTTCCTCCCCTGACAAAGCCCTAGGTTCGTTTTATCCTTCGTCTCCTCTCCCATAACTAAGTCACTTGACCTTTCCTTTCCCCTAACCAAGACAAAACCTTCCTTCCGTCCCCTGTTCCTTGACTGTACTCTGCTTGCCCTGATGCTCCCTAGTAGTCAATATCAAGTTTGTAGAGAGTATATACCTTTTTCTGC
Organism: Cancer borealis; assembly: GCA_036785275.1. NCBI lineage: Eukaryota > Metazoa > Arthropoda > Malacostraca > Decapoda > Cancridae > Cancer > Cancer borealis. Next base: position 2,942 of record JAXIVD010004597.1, on the reverse strand, counting down.
CACATTTAACTAGTTTTCCTGTGTTCCCTTTTTCTCATTCTCTGGACACAGACATAACCCTCCCTCTCTCACACTGCTGATTCCTTTCTTTCCTTTCTTTCTTCCTTTCTTCCTTTCTTTCTTTCTTCCATTTTTCCTTCCTTCCTTTCTTCCTCAGACCACGCATCACCTCAAACACCACACACACAAACACACACACACACACACACACACACACACACACACACACACACACACACACACACACACACACACACACACACAAACATGCCTCAAACCCCCACTTCCAGAACACCGTAAACACTATTGGAAAGTCATAAAGTAAAAGCTTATGTCCTGCCCTTCCCAATAGCTGAACTACGCCGCACTTTCATCCTGGCTTGGCGAGGAAACAAATGCGGTGAGGAATGCGCATCCCCACGCGCAAAAACTGTAATAAATGGGAACTTCAGGAAATATAGATAAATGGATTAGTAATTTCTTATAGTAAATAATGTGGTTTTTTTTATATTATTGTTTGTTTGTATATGTTTGGTAGAAATTACTTAATATATGCCTTGACGCGTATTAAAAACGAATTCATATACATTTTCTTGGCTTGAATGTAAAAGATAAGATGACGTATAATACCTAGACTACTTTAAAATATAATTAATAAAATCCATACACACTGGAGTCAAGAAAAAATCAATACGTAAATACCAAAACATGACAGAAAATAAATACAAAAAAAAAAAAAAACCTAGATTTGTAACATTAACGCAACACCTGAACCACACCTGTAAATTGGATCACATGGCTTCAGATGTGCGTGGACTGAGACGTGAGGTGGGAAGGGATAAAAAAAAAAGACAGTGATGATAAACGTTCCACAGTGGCAGGAGGAGTTACGGCTTGACGCTGCATCATGAACTTACTCTCATAAATACAGAATCACGCCAGGGGGAAAAAGAGAGAAAAAAAGCAATCTTCGAAAAGGAAAATATTGCTCACCATGATTTCACACACACACACACACACACACACACACACACACACACACACACACACACACATACACACACACACACACACGGGGAGGCGGTGGTACAGTGGTCTAGCGTTCTGGTATGCGAGCCTAGGGTCCTGGGTTCAAATCCCCATTATACGCTGACCACTTTTCATTCTTTGATATCACCGCCGAGTGGCCAAAGACTACCCAAATTGCTGCCATACTGTCCTCAGACGGGACTAACAACGTTTATATGCTTCTGAGGCTGTAGCAGTGATTAGCCTCGCACGTTCTCAACATATTCATCTAAACATTTGAGGCGTCACTATAAAAATCTGAAAACCTACGCCAAACAACAGGCGAGGCAAGTCTATCTGTGCCTCAATAAGCCTACTGGCGCCAACGGTTAATGATATAAATTTAACAAAACACATATGATTTTATTCACATCGCTATGGAAATAAGACGAAATTATAGAATAAGCTCCTGCTCATGCTCCTCCTCCTCCTCCTCCTCCTCCTCCTCCTCCTCCTTCTCCTCCTCCTCCTCTCTCACACACGCCAAAGTCTCGTCTAGGTCACGACGGCAACCAGTAAATAAACAACAATAGAGAACGTCAAAAACAAAATTAATGAGAATCCAACAATTTTCTTCTTTCTTACATTCATTTGAGATCAGTGACTTTCCTCCTTGTTATAAGTCTTGCCCAGCCGTCCTAGGAGGCGACAGTGTAGTTATGTAGAAATAAAGGTAGAAAGTTACTACAAAAAATATCTTAAAAACGAAGGTTAGAAGGGACGATGGCAGAGAGAGAGAGAGAGAGAGAGAGAGAGAGAGAGAGAGAGAGAGAGAGAGAGAGAGAGAGAGAGAGAGAGAGAGAGAGAGAGAGAGAGAGAGCAAAACACAACTTAATAAAATGGGAAATGGCATGGAAAAGAGGCACACACACACACACACACACACACACACACACACACACACACACACACACACACACACACACACACACACGAGAGAGACCCAGCCTTTCACGCACTATTATTATACGGCCCCAAACAATCACGTAGGAGCATCATCATCATCATCATCAGCAACACCAGCAGCACCAATACATTTTAGGCTGCGTCTCCAACAGGTCTAGTTTAGCCTGGAAGACGAGCGCCGTTCATTTCGCTGTTCACCTTGATAATCAGGGCTAATTGGCGACCACACTAAATCATCTCATTTACCTGTCCATCTCAGGTGACGTGACTTAATTTATCACAGTCCAGGTAGTCATTTAGGAGCCAGGGGGGCGCTAGCAATATGTGTGTGTGTGTGTGTGTGTGTGTGTGTGTGTGTGTGTGTGTGTGTGTGTGTGTGTGTGTGTGTGTGTGAGAGAGAGAGAGAGAGAGAGAGAGTGAGTTAGAAGGTGGACAGGCTGTGGTGGGAGTGATATTGTAAGTGTGGAGGAGTCAGACAGGGGAAGGGGAATAGAGGGGAGGAGTGCAAGGTTAAGGAAGAGAGGTGCGGAAGGGTGTGAAGGGGAAGGAGATCCATGCTTAGGGAGGGGAAGGGACGGGGCTGTGGAATCGTTTCTCACGCTATGCTATCTCTCTTGTTCTCTCTCTCTCTCTCTCTCTCTCTCTCTCTCTCTCTCTCTCTCTCTCTCTCTCTCTCTCTCTCTCTCTCTCTCTCTCAAACCTGTGTGGGGGTATATATATATATATATATATATATATATATATATATATATATATATATATAATATATGTGTGTGTGTGTGTGTGTGTGTGTGTGTGTGTGTGTGTGTGTGTGTGTGTGTGTGTGCGCGTGCGTGCGTGCGTGCGTGTGCGTGCGTGCGTGCGTGCGTGTGTGTGTGTGTGTGTGTGTGTGTGTGTGTGTGTGTGTATGTGTGTGTGTGTGTGTGTGTGTGTGTGTGTGTGTGTGTGTGTGTGGGTGGGTGGGTGGG
>JAXIVD010004596.1:32500-34768 GCA_036785275.1 Cancer borealis | reverse complement strand
ACTGTCACCCCAAAGAGCAAACACCCACGACCCTGACAATTGTGACTTCATTTCCTATTCCCTGTGAGATAACATTACATACCTTACAAGGCGTCATTGGTAGGCTGAGTACTTTATGAAATACGATATATGTGTGTGTGTGTGTGTGTGTGTGTGTGTGTGTGTGTGTGTGTGTGTGTGTGTGTGTGTGGTGTGGGTGTATGTATGAGTGAGTGAGTGGATATAGGGTGGTATGGCCTTGCCGTGAGTACATGGGAGAAGGGTATTTCTGTTGGGGGAGGGTAAGAAAGGGGCGGGAAGGGTAGGACGAGAGGAGGCTTTATGGTTCAGGTCAAGACTCTCCTCTCTTCCCGTTCAGAGGAGAGTCGCCACCACTACTCCGCCGCGCCACTACCACCACGTGAGGGAACCTTGGTGTTACATGTGTACGGTTAGCAGTGTTTTACCTGCTAGTGGCAACAACTGTGTGTGTGTGGGGAGGGGAGAGAGGAGGGCAGTGGGTGTGTTTGTGTGTTAAGTGTTGTGTAGAGGTAAACAGAGAGTAAGCTGTAGAAACAAGTACAGCACAAGTGTTGAACTGTAGTAAATGAATGGCTGACGCAGACATGAATGGAGTTTTAAGTTGTAAGAGGTGAAGTGTGTCCCGATGAGGCCCAGTGATGATGGCTGTAAAGGGAACAATTATAATGATGATGGTGATGGTGATGATGTGATTGGAAGTTATGAAAGCAAGATCAGAATTAAGTGTTACAAGATATCCATTGCCATCTACAGGTGGCGCCACTCTCGGCCACGCGGTGAACTATACAAATACGAGGAACGCAAGAAACATGAACATATTATTTCATTTCAGTGCCAAAGTGTGAAACTTAAGTGCCAGAAGGAAATACACAACGACATTGATACTTAAAGTCAAAAGTATATATAAATAGTCTTACTGCGCTTGAAATTGATATTACCTCAGTAATTACGTATAACTAGTGTGTGTGTGTGTGTGTGTGTGTGTGTGTGTGTGTGTGTGTGTGTGTGTGTGTGTGTGCGTGTGTGCGTGCGTGCGTGCGTGCGTGCGTGCGTGCGTGCGTATCCTAATAGTGCCGAGTCTGTAATCACCAAATAATCAGTGAGGAGTTAATAAGATGTTTCGACAATGCAGGACGAGGTGACGGTAAAGACTTAAATCCTTAGTGACGATACAGATCTCCGTTAAGACGTGAGTGAGTATTATATCACTTCATGGTCGTGTAAGTCAGCATTTACACCATTGGAGCAAGACTGATATTCACTTAACGTTCACCCTGGCAGCCGATGTAATTATAAACCCAACGAACATATATGAAATAGGTTCTGTTGTATATAAATTGCATCAAGTATAAGAATGCACACACCAACTCTTTTTTTTTCCCCCAAGCGTACCAGTCACAATATACCAAATTAAACTGCTGGTAATTATAGTGTAAAAAAAATATATAATTTCTCTTCCCCGTGTATGGCCTGCTGGGCGTCAAAAATACGATAGACTGGTTGGCTCAGCTCCTCACCTTTACTGAAGTGGAAGGCAGACACACGCAACGGTAGTACAGCATCACAGCCATGGGAAGACAGCACGAGACCTGCCACTGATTGTACTGAGGGACGGAAACAGACAGACAGAGACAAACAAACAGACAGACAGACAGGCAGATTTATTTTTATCTAGTTCAAAATAAAAATGTATCAAAAGAAAATATAGCAAAGAAAGTTACACCTATATCTGAACACACACACACACACACACACACACACACACACACACACACACACACACACACACACACACACACACACACACACACACACACACACACACACACACACACACACACACACACACACACACACACACACACACACACACACACACACACACACACACACACACACACACACACACACACACACACACACACACACACACACACACACACACACACACACACACACACACACACACACACACACACACACACACACACACACACACACACACACACACACACACACACACACACACACACACACACACACACACACACACACACACACACACACACACACACACACACACACACACACACACACACACACACACACACACACACACACACACACACACACACACACACACACACACACACACACACACACACACACACACACACACACACACACACACACACACACACACACACACACACACACACACACACACACACACACACACACACACAC
>JAXIVD010004596.1:25000-27500 GCA_036785275.1 Cancer borealis | reverse complement strand
TTAGTGTTGATTTCAAAAGCGATGACAGTGTTCATAGGTACATTTAGAAGCATGAACACGAAATTTCTCTCTAATCGCCGCCTTGCTACGTGTTCTGTCCCCTAAACGACCTTCTTGATAAGTGTGGATGAAAGATTATAGAATATGTTAAGTTGTAAAATGTCGTTTAGTGTATTAATTTGATGTTTGGTGTTTGGATTGGGCGTAATAGTGAGTACGCATTGCCAGGGCGTGTGTGGTGAGGTTAAGAAAGTTTTAGGTAGATTGGAAGAGCCTCATCGCGTTTCTCTTCCATTCCTCCCTCCATGCCTCCCTCCATTCCTCCCTCCATGCCTCCCTCCATTCCTCCCTCCATTCTTCCCTCCATTCCTCCCTCCTTTCCTCCACTCCTAAATACCTTCATACGAGGTGAAAGTTCATCCAGCTGTGCCGCCCGCCGAGAGCACCAGCTGTGTGTGTGTATGTGTGTGTGTGTGTGTGTGTGTGTGTGTGTGTGTGTGTGTGTGTGTGTGTGTGTGTGTGTGTGTGTCTGTGTGTGTCTGTGTCTGTGTCTGTGTCTGTGTCTGTGTGTGTGTGTGTGTGTGTGTGTCGCCATCCATATGCACCATTACCTCCATTGACCTGACCACCAACAGTAAATCACAGACGCGTCGGCCTGAGCTGCTTGTGAAGTAATTAGGAAATGAGGGAACACGAAAGGAAGGAGGGAGAGGGAGAGAGAGAGAAAAAGAAGAGTGGAGGGGAAGAGAGGAAGGGAAAGAAAGAAGGGAATGATAGAGACGAAGTGGATGAGAGGGAAAGTCTTCTATAGAGGTGGAGAAAGAAGTAAGGAATAGTGAAAGGTGTGAAGGTAAGTGAACAGGTAGAGTTAGAGGAGGTGTGGGGGGTGATTGTGGTGGTGATGGTGGTGGTGGTGGTGGTGATCTTGGTGGTGGTAGTGGTGGTGGGGGTTACATAAGGAGGAGAGTTAGAGTGACGCAGCGAGGAGTAAACAGATCATCATGACACTCCTAAAGAAACGTGTGATGAATAAATAAAGATGTGAGTGTTGTCTTAGTGGTGAGTGTATCGATGTCACTCAAGTCATTCACCTTTACCCAGCTAGCCAGTCAGTCAGTCAGCCAGCCAGCCAGCCAGCCAGCCAGCCAGCCAGCCAGCCAGCCAGCCAGCCAGCCAGCCAGCCAGCCAGCCAGTCAGTCAGTCAGTCAGTCAGTCAATCAGCCAGTCAGTCAGTCAGCCAGTGGGTCGTTGGGTCGTCGTGCATGTAATTTCACCCAGATATTGACAGAAGTATTAAATAGTTGATGTACAGTATCACGGGTGTATTGTAGCGCCGCGTTAACATGCTATCGACAACACTATTAAAAGACTGTCATGCTATGTGTCTAGTATTCTGAAGTATGACATGACCATCGATATATTGACATGAAAAACAAAATGATGCGTTGAAATACCAATGAACACTCACCAACAACCTTTCTTTCCTCTCCCTCAACAGCCTCACGCCGCCAAGATGCTGCCTGAGAAGTTATTGTTCCACGTGAAGCTGCTGTTCTGCATGGTGGTGGTGGCTACGGAGGGCAAGAAGAAGAAGAAGAACCACAAGCAAGCCGACGAGCCCGAGGTGGCGTCGATGCTTGAGCCTGGCTTCAACATGTGTGACATCAAGACGCCGGAGGTGATCTACTGCTACTGCGACGTCCTCGATCTAGACAAGGTAAGCTAGGGAAGGGCAGGGAAGGGCTGGGAGGGAGGGAGGAAGGGAAGAATGTCACTCTCCTAATGTGATTCAAGACAATACTGACAAGGTTTAGTGGCGAGGATGAAGAAGAGGACTTAGATTGACATTCCCGGTGTGGTCCTTTAGCCTTCCTCTCCTACGAGCGTGTGTATGTTAGCTGAGAGGAGCAGTGAGGATATGCACGCTATGGATGGGTAAAGAAAGTGGAGTACTGGAGATATGAAGGTAAAGATATAAAGATAATGAGGATGGTAGAGATGAGGAGTAACGAGAGATAAAGAGAGATAAAGAGAATTGGGTTAGAAAGTATGAGACGTGGTTTTGTAATGCTCTCTGGTCGATCTACACGTATTTGATGTTTTCTGTGGCGTGCATCTCCTTTTTGCCTGCAGGTGGATTAGAGAAAGTGCCGCGGTGATGTGGAAGAGAATAAGATGCGTTAGAAAAAGGAGGTGGAGGAGGAGTCTCTCTCTCTCTCTCTCTCTCTCTCTCTCTCTCTCTCTCTCTCTCTCTCTCTCTCTCTCTCTCTCTCGTTCGTTTGAAGGGTGGTTGTCGAGATTTTTTGAAACGATACCTAAACAAAAACAAAAAAAGAGTTACAGCAAAGTAAACATGAGACAATAATATGTTCCTTGACCTTTCTTCCTTCAGCACAAAACTCTATAATAACGTCATTTTAAACACACTCATTTAAGTCATCAAGTTGCCCCGTGTTGATTCTGGCAGTTAAACCTTAATTTTTCTTGACTGTCTCGTGTT
>JAXIVD010004596.1:10000-22500 GCA_036785275.1 Cancer borealis | reverse complement strand
TGTTAGTGTGAGTCTTAGTGTGAGTGTTAGTGTGAGGGTTAGTGTGAGTCTTACTTTGAGTGTTGGTGTGAGTGTTAGTGTGAGTCTTAGTGTGAGTGTTAGTGTGAGTGTGAGTGTTAGTGTGAGTGTTAGTGTGAGTGTTAGTGTGATTGTTAATGTGAGTGTTAGTGTGAGTCTTAGTGTGAGTGTTAGTGTGAGGGTTAGTGTGAGTGTTAGTGTGAGTGTTAGTATGAGTGTTAGTGTGAGTGTTAGTGTGAGTGTTAGTGTCGTGATATTGTTGGTGTTAGTGTGAGTCTTAGTGTGAGTGTTAGTGTTAGTGTAAGTGTTAGTGTGAGTGTTAGTGTGAGTGTTAGTATGAGTGTTAGTGTGAGTGTTAGTGTGAGTCTTAGTGTGAGTGTTAGTGTAAGTGTTAGTATGATTCTTAGTGTGAGTGTTAATGTGAGTGTTAGTGTGAGTGTTAGTGTTAGTGTAAGTGTTAGTGTGAGTGTTAGTGTGAGTGTTAGTATGAGTCTTAGTGTGAGTGTTAGTGTGAGTCTTAGTGTGAGTGTTAGTGTGAGTGTTAGTATGAGTCTTAGTGTGAGTGTTAGTGTGAGTGTTAGTGTGAGTGTTAGTGTGAGTGTTAGTATGAGTGTTAGTGTGAGTGTTAGTGTGAGTGTTAGTGTGAGTGTTAGTGTGAGTGTTAATGGGAGTGTTAGTGTGAGTCTTAGTGTGAGTCTTAGTGTGAGTGTTAGTGTGAGTGTTAGTGTGAGTGTTAGTGTGAGTGTTAGTGTGAGTCTTAGTGTGAGTGTTAGTGTGAGTGTTAGTGTGAGTGTTAGTGTGAGTGTTAGTGTGAGTGTTAGTGTGAGTGTAAGTGTTAGTGTGAGTGTTAGTGTGAGTGTTAGTATGAGTGTTAGTGTGAGTCTTAGTGTGAGTCTTAGTGTGAGTGTTAGTGTGAGTGTTAGTGTGAGTGTTAGTATGAGTGTTAGTGTGAGTCTTAGTGTGAGTGTTAGTATGAGTCTTAGTGTGAGTGTTAGTGTGAGTGTTAGTGTGAGTGAATACTGACACATTACCTGTCTGTCTGGGGACCTCCAACAAAATGTTATATAATACAGAAAGGTGTCAACTTCATGAACATAGTGATACGAAAATGATATATAGTTATTATGAAAGTACTTACAGATGATTTAAGTAAAAACAAGAGGAGAAAAAAAAGAACGTTATCTTCATACAAGACATAAAGCTACAATTTATAGAATGATAAAAAGGAAATGACTTTTTTTCTTTCCTCCACAAAATACAAGAAAAAGTTATAGTGAAACAATGACATGATCACCATAACCACTCACCACCACCACCACCACCACCACCACCACCACCACCACCACCACCACCACCACCACCACCACCACCACCATCACACGGTGCTGAACTAAAGCAGTGCCATAATAATAGAACTACGAAATAATATGAAAGAAAGTCAAATGGAGAGCAATGTAAATACGATGACAAACGAAGCAGTACAATGATAATGAAGTGAGGAAACAATGAAATAATGATCAAGTCAGTAAGTGAAGTAAAGGATGGAGTCATAATAGAGTTGACGTTGAAATTCCTCCTTATTCTATTTTCTATATTTAAGCTGCTCTGTAATCTCTTTCTCTATGAACTTGTAATCCTGTCACTTATCGGGATTATTATTACCTTGAACGATACGATTCCTTTACTCTTTATTCATTTATTGTTTTATGTATCTAGTATCTATTCATTTTTCTTTTATCTTTTTTTTTTTTTTGTGTGTGTGTGTGCGTACGTCGATGGCATTGTGTAAATTGTCTGGTCAATAAATTACTGCTTCCTCTTCCTCTTCCTACTACTATTATTTTCATTGTTATTATTGTTATCATTATTATTATTATTATTACCCTTCTTCGCCTACTTTGCAGTTTCTCATCTGCCTTTCTCCCACCTCCTCTACTTTATCCATTTTCTCCATCCCCACTGTCTCCTCCTCCTCCTCCTCCTCCTCCTCCTCCTCCTCCTCCTCCTCCTCCTCCTCCTCCTCCTCCTCCTCCTCACTCACAAATTGTAGTTTTTTTGTTTTCTTATTATTCTATTATTCATACGTGTATATTAATTTTTTACAACAAAATCATTGATGTGATATGAACTTTGCCACACCAGTGCTGTGTGTGTGTGTGTGTGTGTGTGTGTGTGTGTGTGTGTGTGTGTGTGTGTGTGTGTGATGTGTAATGTGTGATGTGTGATGTGTGTGTGTGTGTGTGTGTGTGTGTGTGTGTGTGTGTGATGTGTGATGTGTGATGTGTGATGTGTGATGTGTGTGTGTGATGTGTGTGTGTGTGTGTGTGTGTGTGTGTGTGTGATGTGTGATGTGTGATGTGTGTGTGTGTGTGTGTGATGTGTGTGTGTGTGTGTGTGATGTGTGTGTGTGTGTGTGTGTGTGATGTGTGATGTGTGATGTGTGTGTGTGTGTGTGTGTGTGTGTGTGTGTGTGTGTATGTGTGTGTGTGTGTGTGTGTGTGTGTGTGTGTGTGTGATGTGTGATGTGTGATGTGTGATGTGTGATGTGTGATGTGTGTGTGTGTGTGTGTGTGTGTGTGTGTGTGTGTGTGTGATGTGTGATGTGTGTGTGTGTGTGTGTGTGTATGTGTGTGTGTGTGATGTGTGATGTGTGTGTGTGATGTGTGTGTGTGTGTGTGTGTGTGTGTGTGATGTGTGATGTGTGATGTGTGTATGTGTGTGTGTGTGTGTGTGTGTGTGTGTGTGTGTGTGATGTGTGATGTGTGATGTGTGTGTGTGTGTGTGTGTGTGTGTGTGTGTGTGATGTGTGATGTGTGATGTGTGATGTGTGTGATGTGTGTGATGTGTGTGATGTGTGTGATGTGTGTGTGTGTGTGTGTGTGTGTGTGATGTGTGATGTGTGATGTGTGATGTGTGATGTGTGATGTGTGTGTGATGTGTGATGTGTGATGTGTGATGTGTGATGTGTGTGTGTGTGATGTGTGTGTGAGTGTGATGTGTGTGATGTGTGTGATGTGTGTGTGTGTGTGTGTGTGTGTGATGTGTGATGTGTGATGTGTGATGTGTGATGTGTGATGTGTGTGTGATGTGTGTGTGAGTGTGTACACTGAGTGTGAGTGTGAGTGTGAGTGTGAGTGTGAGTGTGAGTTTGAGTGAGTGTGAGTGTGAGTGTGAGTGTGTGTGAGTGTGAGTGTGAGTGTGAGTGTGAGTGTGAGTGTGAGTGTGTGTGTGTGTGTGTGTGTGTGTGTGTGTGTGTGTGTGTGTGTGATGTGTGATGTGTGATGTGTGTCTGTGTCTGTGTCTGTGTGTGTGTGTGTGTGTTTGTTGTTATACATATGAAGTGTAGTGAGCCGTAATAAGGGTGTATGAGATGCTTTACTTTCCCGGCGCAGGACGGTAAAGGGACAACACAGACTCACTGGTGATAAAACGCACAACTCTTAGAAGCATTTTAATGTTTACGTCCTCCGTTGCCTTTCGTTATAGGATGCTCTTCCGGAAGTTTGGCTTTTAGGCAGCATGAAGTAGGACTCGTTATGTGACGCGGCGCGGCAGTCATTAGCATGGCGGCGTCTACCGATGTTTGGGCGGCCGATCCCGCTAAGTAGGAGGCGGCATGCAAGGCTGCAAGGCCCGCCAGCCCGTGTTGTACGCAGTCCCGGGGGACGCCATGAATTGGTTCCCAAGGCGAGGGAGAGGAAGGCGCGGCCAGGCTGTGGGCGTGTCGTTAGCCACCACCACGCACACACGTACACACACACATGAGCAAATACGTGCATGCCTGCGTGCACAGACACCGACACGAACATTGCGTGGTGTGGTAATGGACAAGAAGTGAACCATAACTTTGGGTAAATGTCTTGATTAGACACCGAAGGTCACGTGATCCTCCATCAGTCACGTTCCCTTCCTGGTTATTGTGTTCCGTTGTGTTGAGGAACTCGTCCGAGGCAACGCTGTGTCATCACCTCCACCAAGGTGCCGCGCGGCCTCAAGATGACCGGCAGGGTGCCAGGGCGTCACGGCGGGGGGGAGGGGGGATGAGGGAACACTGGCACTTGATGTTACCACAGCCTGCCTCGTGTTAACATACTCTGTCTCATGTTACTACCACACACCCTCATCAGGCACACACACACACACACACACCCTCACCAGGCATACACACCCTCACTAGACACACACATCCTCACTAGACACACACACCCTCACCAGGCACACACACCCTCACTAGACACACACATCCTCACCAGGCACACACACCCTCACTAGACACACACATCCTCACCAGACGCACACTTGCTTCCGCTACTCAACACTCACCACCACCTTCCCCCAGCAAACACCCCAACCACTCCCTCCATCACCAAACATCCCCATCCATCCCTCCCCCATCAAACAAATCCCCACTCCCTGCTCTTACCCCCATCTTTTTTTTCCAATCCGTCTTCCTCTACACTCCCCTCACACCTTCCACTCAACGGTAACCTAATGATCAACATACGTACATAAGTGGAAGGTGTGGAAAAACGCCTCTAAGTCCTCTTCTTACCTGGATAGTTTATTGTCTATCATTACATTGTCTGCCGTAACCCGTGCGTCTTAATTCCGATTATAACCATTCCTATAGAGCCACAGGGAGTATATATTGGTTCTAATAGTGTAAGGTGAGATCAGTTATGTGATCTATACTTTTATTAAGAGTATTATGAGCCTGAAGAAGTTCCGTTTTTAGGATGTATGCCCCATCACAAGCACCTTATAGATAAACAAATATTCTTTATTATCTAGTTATCCTTCACATCCTTCTTCCGTCCTTCTCTCCGTGTACCTCCCATACTCACGCATCACTCTTCTTCTCTCTCTCAACAGGCGGAGGAAGGTAACTGCTGGATCTTCAACGACACCTCCGAGAATGAGTTCATCTGGGAAGGGTTCATGTCGCAAACCAAGATCAAGCGACTCACCCTTCACCTTCGCCCTGACGGGACCTTGAAGAGCATTCCAACAGTGGCCGTCATGCACCTGCCCAGCATAGAGATGTTTGAGGTGAGAGAGAGAGAGAGAGAGAGAGAGAGAGAGAGAGAGAGAGAGAGAGAGAGAGAGAGAGAGAGAGAGAGAGAGAGAGAGAGAGAGAGAGAGAGAGAGAGAGAGAGAGAGAGAGAGAGAGAGAGAGAGAGAGAGAGAGAGAGAGAGAGAGAGAGAGAGAGAGAGAGAGAGAGAGAGAGAGAGAGAGAGAGAGAGAGAGAGAGAGAGAGAGAGAGAGAGAGAGAGAGAGAGAGAGAGAGAGAGAGAGCGTGCGCGCGTCTAAGATCTAATTGGTGAGTGTAGGTGGGTGAATAAGTGGTTAGTGGGTGTAGTGGTGGAGATTGGCTGAATGGATGAGTCACTGTAAAAGGCAAATGAGTGGAAGGATGAATGCGTGGGTGAGGTAATGGATGAGTGCGTGGATGAGGTAGTGGATGAGTAAATGGGTGAGATAATGGGTGAGTGAATGGGGGATCTACAGATTGGTGAATGGGTTTGTCTTTCCTGGTTTGCAAAGGTTGTGTGTGTAGAGGGAAATAGGCAAGTGGAGGTTTTCTTGTTTATATTAAGTGGATGTGTGGTGGAGTGAAGCGTTTACTTCTATATAAAGGCTGGTGGTTGTAGCTTTCATTTAATTTTATTCATACGTTTTTTTAATTTCATTATTTGTTTTTCATTTTCATTTTTATCAATTAATTTACATTTTAGTTGAAAGCTTGATTTTATTCATGTATTATTTAATTTGCCTTACCATATTTTGATTTGTATTTTTGTTTTTTAGTTATTGATTTATTCATTCATTTTTTTTCTCATTTTTTTCATTTGTGTTTCTGTACTACAAGTGAACAGGCGGGTGGGCGGGTGGGCGGGTGTTTGGGAGAGTAACTCAATCATCCGTTACATACACAGACTAACAATAAACACACACAAAAAGAGGAACCTCCAGAATTAAACTTTATCATCAATGTAACAAGAGAGTTTCAAGGTCATGTCGGTTCCTGAAGTTTCGCAACTGATCAAATTCGTTCATGTATTTAAAAGGAAGATTTAACTTGACTCTTAAACATACAAGCAGCAGACAAAGAGCAAATAGATGAATAAATAACCCAGTGAATGAGTAAATAAGTGAATAAATCCATGAATAATGTAATAGATACATAGATAAACAGAGATGAGAATACCTTCCTTGTGCTGCTTTATAGAGATAATAAGGAAACTCCGGTAACGTGATCTGCCTTAACTTCCCGAGGCGACTTGATACCCCGCCCTGCAAGCATCCAAGTTGTGGGAAGGAGGTCTGGCCCGTCCCCTCCCCCCCTCTCCCACTCCTTACCCTTGAGCGAACCCAAAGCACAGAAGATTGGTACTTTTCAGCCTGGCCGTCCTGTATTTTGTTACTCATTCAGCTTAAGGTAGAATATAATAGTGGTCTTGTGTTCCCTGATTGGTGATTAAGCTAATTAGGTCTGCTGCTGGTAACATAATGAGACTAAATTGTTCGTCTATGAAATCTATTATCTGGATCCAGCTGTGATGAAACACGAGACGGGAAGGAAAGTGGACTGTTTGCCTTAGGACAGCCAATTACTGTGATTATAGAGCCCGTGAGCAGCCCTAGAGCCTGATGACCCCACGCCCGCAGGATGGGGGCGGAGGGCAAACACGGAGTGGAAATTGTTTTAGGACCGTCTTATGAGATTCAAGGGAAAGTTTCATCACTCCCGCGGCACTACTCCCACCAAGTGTTTCCTTCCCTAACACTCACCTGCTGCTGCCTGACGGTGATTACAGTGTATTTCATGCGGTTTATGGCACGAATTTTGCTGGTGTCAAATTGCCCATCTGTTCCCTATACTCACCGTTAGCTGTGTGTATATAACGTTTAATTGTATACGTGTTAGTGTTAGTTTATACATACATTAAGGATTCAGACTAAGAAGCATAGTCCATATATATCTTCTCGGATCTCCTACAACATATTTAGTTAAGAGGAAATTAATCACTGCAACGATCAAGAAACAATACACAAGAAGCCTAAGTTAACGTACTGATTAATACGAACATAACTAGGAATTATATACATCATTTCTAGTAACGCATTAACTGTCGCAAATTAAGTTATTGACCTTGATGAAGTTCTGGAAAGGCTGACTGAATATGTCTCATCAAGGAGAATAATACTATATTAAGCCACAGATCAAAGGAAGGATGGCTGCTAGGCTGGAATATCTAATACAAAGTGAGACAAGACATTTACTTTATTTATACTGTTAGTTGAATCAATGTTCCTTGAGGCTTTACGAAACAAAGACAAGGTTTGGAGAAAGAACTGGAATAAGCGAACAATGGAAAAGGATGATGAGAGAGTAATAGATGAAGATGATGATGATGATAATGATGACGACTGACAAAGGTAAAGTCAGATAGATATAGAACACCTACATCACACATCGCGTTGCCACTGTGTTCAAATCCGTTTACTACACTTTTTATACCAGTGAAGATTTTTTCCCCTGCGATCCTGCAAACTCCTAAAACACACTCCATACCTGTATCTTGCCTCAGTGACTCGGACGAAGGATCTGCCGTAATAGACTCAATGAAGTGTGCCAATGTTAAGGTCGATCTAAGGCTTTTATGCATATATTAATTTTTTCTCAATGATTTCATACCTCGACCCAAGTGATATGTTTGTTATAAGCTTCTGGAATTTACTCTTATCTATTTTTTGCGTTGAAATTTTGTGTTAAGCTTGAAATTACCTGAAGGGACGGTCATTATAATGCTTTCTGCGTGCGAGACAAAATAACCTAAATTTGTTATACCTATAAGTCACCAAGAATATTCGGAACCTGTATTTTTTTGCTGCACACGTCACCACCACCACCACCACCACCACACATCACACATCACCACTCACCACCTCCACCACCACCACCACATCACCACCACTCACCACCACACACACTACACACTACCACATCACTACCACCACCACCACCACCACCACACACCACCACCACATCATCACCACCACATCATCACCACATCACCACCACACACCACCACACACCACCACCACCACCACCACCACCACCACCACCACCACCACCACCACCACCACCACCACCACCACCACCAATACTTACCACCACACACCACATCACCACCACTCACCACCACATCACCACCACACACCACCACACACCACCACCACCACTCACCACCACTCACCACACACCACCATTCACCACCACTCTCCTTTCTCCCACAGGTACAATACGCCACCTTCAAGAACGTTCGGGCGTACAGCTTCGGCAACTCCACCACGCTGTCCAAAATTTCCCTCTCAAGGAACTCCATCGCCACACTGGCTCGCAACGCCTTCACGCACTTGCCCACCCTTAACACGCTCTCCCTCGGTGAAAACCACATCTCGGAGATCAACAGACACGTGTTTACGGACCTGCCCAAGCTGACCAAGCTGTACATTGACCGGAACAACATCACCATCGTGCATGACCGAGCCTTCCAGGGCTTGCACAGTCTGGTGGAGCTGGACCTCTTCTCGAACCAAATCCATGTGAGTGTGTGACGATGTTGGGATGTACTGGTTGGTGTGGGTGTGGGTGTGGTAGTAGTAGTAGTAGTTGAAGGTGTGGTAGATGATGGTGGAATGTTAGTGATGGTAATTGTAGTAGTAACAACAGCATAAGTAATATTAGTAATAGTAGTAGTAGTGATAGTATTAATAGTGATAGCAGTAGTAGTAATAGTAGTAGTAGTAGTTGTTGTGTAGTTGTATTATTATTATTATTATTATTATTATTATTATTAGTAGTAGTAGTAGTAGTCTTTCTTTCTTTCTTTCTTTCTTCCTTTATTTCACAATAGCGAGTATACATTGTCGCATTGCATATAGTGACAAAAAAAAAAAAATAAAGTGTTATTAAAGTGTGAACAACACTCTAAACGGTATGACAATGATTAAGATAAAAATACTAAAATATACAACGTAAGACATTAAGAAATATGAGAATTATTAAAATAGTTAAATTATGTACATAAAAAAAAAAAAAAAAAAATCACTTAAAAAGTAGACTAAAATCCATAATATAAACAAGGAGACCTTCTTCTTTCATGATTCTGTATGAAATATATTCTTGATTTTATAATATCTAAACTTTCCTGAAAAACATTTACATTATATTCATTTTTGAAATAGTTAAAAAGATATAACATTGCAAATCCATCCTTAATGTGAGGAACATTTGGCCTTAGAATAGGATGACATGACCTTAATAATCTTTTACAATATCTGGCTTGTACAAAGGCTGCATGATGCTTAAATAACAACTGGTCACACCGGGCTGCCGTGATATGGTTACTTGCAAATACAGGAACACCACAGATTCTTTTTAGTGCCTTACTGAATGCTATATCAAGTGTTTTAAATATTTTTGAATTACAAACAGTGTGATGGTTCCATAAAGGAATCCCATAATCAGGAAGGCAAAATGACTTAAAAAGAAATAAAAGAGTTTGTTTATCAACAAATGCAAAGTCCCTAAAAATACTATTAGATGAAGCATAAAAATTTTGAAGTCTAAAAGCAATATCTTCAGTGTCTTTGAAATTAAAAGTAACTTTGTGACCCAGATACTTTATAACCTTGACCACCTGTAACCTTTGCCCATTTAACTCAATATTCTCAGTTAATTCATCCATCTTATTACTAAATATAACACACTTTGTTTTATCCTTATTAATTTTCAAAAAATGTTTATCAATACATGTAGTAAGTTTATCAAACAATATAATCATCTGAGCTTGTGTTTCTGCAAGTAACACCAAGTCATCAGCGTAAGCTATTATGTTACATCTTGAGAAGCCAAAACAACATCCAACATTAATATCTGATATTTCATCAATAATATCATTCAAATAAAGATTGAATAAGAAAGGAGATATAATGCCACCCTGTCTCACACCTTTTTCAATAAAACTAGAATTACTTGTGGAGTTCTTCCAATTAACATTAGCTTGCTGGTTTCTCAGGTAGTGCAAAATCAGTAATACAACATCCACAGGAATGGAGCTCCTTAACATTTTTTTGCAAAGTAAGAAATGATCAACTCTATCAAAAGCTTTACTCAAGTCAATAAAAGTTGCCAACCCCGATCTTTTTCGCTTTGAATATCTAAACATAAGTAGTAGTAGTAGTAGTAGCAGTAGTAGTAGTAGTAGTAGTAGTAGTAGTAGTAGTAGTAGGAGGAGGAGGAGGAGGAGGAGGAGGAGGAGGAGGAGGAGGAGGAGGAGGAGGAGGAGGAGGAGGAGGAGGAGGAGGAGGAGGAGGAGGAGGAGGCCTTAACATCCAGGACTACACTAAATACTTCATAAAAGGCCAGCAGCAGCAGCAGTAATAGTAGTAATAGTACCACTAGTTCTTTCCTCATTATATAAATCACCAAGACGATTACCATACCCCCCTTAGCCTCATTATGGTTCTACAGAGGTCATTTATTTTCAACTTCCATAGCCCTCAGAATTCCTCACCTTACCTATGACGTCACTGGTGTTCAAGATGGCGTAGATCAGACTTTAGCTTTTTTCAGCCTATAAATCTACGTTATATTAGGCCTGGAGAGAGAGAGAGAGAGAGAGAGAGAGAGAGAGAGAGAGAGAGAGAGAGAGAGAGAGAGAGAGAGAGAGAGAGAGAGAGAGAGAGAGAGAGAGAGAAGTTGGGAGGCGAAAATCATACATATTCCAAGATGTGGTGTCGCTGAGTTGCATTCGTGGACCTAGGAATTACACAAATGACTGAAATTAATCAAGCTGTACAAAATTAATGGACTCAGACGGAAACATTCCACCTCTTAAACACAATGTTCTCAGACGGTGTATCTCTTCGAACCATAACAAATTACACCAACCGTTAAATGTAGCCCAAGGAATAGAAATAAGATTGAATTAAACAAACGGATGAAACAGAAAGGCGAGGATTTCTCTCAGATATAAAAATACTCACATAATCAAATAATTTCACTTAACATAGGACAAGAAGCACGGTAGACACGACAAAAACATCGAGGCAGTGTAAATTAGAAGGAGAGGCCTGGCTTATACAATCCGTCTGAAGGAAGAATCTGTTTAAGGAGGCTTGAAGGGAGGCTTATAAGGGTGTGTGTGAGGGTAGCAGCAGAGATGAAGCAGTGTAGTGTGACAATAGGTTATAGGTCCCGCTGATCATGGCTCACTATTATAGAAAGTGAAGGAAAGGAGGGGAGTGAGGGGTTAGTGAGAAACATTATTAGAAGTGTAGACAACAACAGTACCTTACTCTAATAAAACCCTGAAACATAATGCATTTTACACAAGGAAATGATATATATAATTACAGAAACATACAGGTGAACACAACACAGGTAATTACACATGAGAAATCAAACACAACAGGAATCAAACACCGACCCAGCGCTACGTAACATTACATTGGACGAGTGAAAGGTTTATGTGTTAAGACAATACACATCAAGTAACATATGTATCTCTCTCTCTATCAGGTAATCACGCCCGACACCTTCAAGGGATTACAGTCCTTGAAGCGTCTCGACCTCCACAAGAACCGCATCGAAGTCATTGGCGACAAGACCTTCCGTGACCTTCAAGCACTACGGACTCTTGACCTGCAGGAAAACTCACTCAAGTACATCGCCCCGAACGGCTTCCACGGACTTGAGCGGCTGCAACGCCTCAACCTGCAGGTGTGTATGTGTGTGTGTGTGTGTGTGTGTGTGTGTGTGTGTGTGTGTGTGTGTATGTGTGTATGTGTGTATGTGTGTGAGTGTGTGTGTAATTGTGTTTGAGGTCTAATCTAACCCCTTCTTTGCCTCTCCCGTCACCGCAGGACAACAAACTGCTAACTCTGGGCAGCGAGGTGTTCAAACCCGCCTCTAGCATCCTTCACCTGGACATCCGCGCCAACGTGCTTGAGACACTCACGCTGGAGACCATGCAGCCGCTCCTCGATAACCTCAACAACGACACGATGCAATTCCTCCTCGAAGGTAAATACCAGAACAAGTGTTTTTTGCAGCGTCGACATTGTGGTTCTCGAGTGTTTGTTGTGTGTTTTTTTCAGATTTGATTTTTTTTTTCTCTCTCTCTCACCTTCTCTTTAGTTTTCCCGACCTTGTGTTTCTCCCTTCGTGTTAAGCTCGAGGCTCAGTTTTTTGGGCCTGAGTCTCTCTTCATACTTTGTTGTTTTCCTTTGTGTGTTGGTCTCGTCTCTGTTTGGTCTCCGATGTCTTCTTTTCAGGTCTCGTTTGAATGCTCTCCTCGTGGTTGTATTGCGGTGTCTTTTTTGTTTTTGTTTTTCTGCGTCACACTTGTTCCCGAGTTTGTGATGTGCAGTTGTTTTTATTTCTTTCTTTATACGTTGTCTTTTGGCCGGC
>JAXIVD010004595.1:32500-34774 GCA_036785275.1 Cancer borealis | reverse complement strand
ATAACATCAATAGTAATACAACAAAATAATAAATAAATAAATAAATAAATAATAATCCACCTATTCATCTATATACCAGGCTGTTATCCCCCTAAAGGTGGGTAGCTAACACATGCCTACACACACCCATGTACACATACATATACACTCTTCTCACTTAGTCCTTCGGCCTCTAAAGAAGATAAGTGCACCACCCCCAAAAAAACACGTTACATCTGGTCAGGACGAGGCTCGTATCCACAACAGGGTTTCAGGGTTTACCCCAGACACTGCATGTCTAACTCATGTCCTCTCCCTTCCCGCACCTGATAAGATCCAAGGGTCACATCAGATGCTTGAAAACCTCCTACAAAGGTCGTCAAGGCCGCGTCATTAGGTACTCATGCATTCACCACTGTTCTGCATTCACTTTCATCACGTACAATAATCCTTCCTTGCTCCAAACATTAATCTTTCATTCTACGCTCTTTACACACCGTCCATCCATCCCGTTCGTGGCCGCCTTATCAACCTCACACCCCTTACATCGGATCCTACTATTCTCTTTACCAACCGGTCCGCCTCCATTCTCTCCATGTGTCTAAATCACCTTAATACCCTGTGTTCTGTTTGACCAGTGTACTGTCTGTTCTTCGCATCTCATCATATCTCACTCGTTCCATATGGGTTACTCTACACATACTCCTCAAATTCGTTATCTCCATTACATTTAATCTCTTCTTTGCTACTGCAATAATCCATATTTCAGCCCTATATAGTGCAGTTGGCACAACTACTTCTTAATACAACCTTAATTCATTCCCGTCGCTCTACGACTAAACGATGGAAATGAATGTAAAGAGAAGGTTGTATGACGTTAGTATAACAATAACAATAACAATAACAATAATAATACCAATAATATAATAATAATAATCAACAATAATCACAATATTAATAAAAATAAAATATCACTTTACAATCGTCCTCTTTCCATACGAGTACACACACACCACACACACACACACACACACACACACACACACACATTGTACACATTCCTTTGTGCCACACCTACGAGCCAGCATCCAAGAAAGGAACATAAAAAAATAGTAGTGACAAAGTAACACCAAGAGGCTCTTTCTAATAATTTCAGATGGATGGAGGTTCCAGCCTTCCAATCGTGATGAATTTTTTTTTTAATTCCATGTACCACTACAGCCAACTGTACTTGTAACATTATTACATTCATTGTATTCCAGGAATCAACATGGAACACTGACGAGGACCATCACCATCATGACGATGACGATGAAATGATAGGTCACCAGCATCATAATAATATTAATTAAAAAAATGGGTGTGGGTGATGGGGAGTATTAAGGGTGTGGGTGTGGGTGTGGGTGTAGGTGGTGGCGGGACGGTGAGTTGGGTAGTGTCGGGGTGGCTGAGGTGTTAGGGTTGGACAACCTAGTGTTCCTTCCTAAACACACACACACACACACGTTTTCTCCTCTATGACGTACTCTTGGTTCACTTTGTAACATACTTGTGCCCTAACCCGCCCTGCCCCATTCCTATACACTCTGGACCTACCAACATGCTTACGACACCTAAATTGTCGGACGAGGTAAGAATGTCCTCGGCCCAGTCCTCATGACAGGCAGGAGTAGGTCCCTGGTCCCTGGTCCCTCCTTGCCTCCCCCTCCCTCCCATCCCCTGCGCAGGCTGCTCTCACCGCCACTCGCCCCGTCGCCGAGCCGCCGGCCCACTCACAGGTCTGCGGCAGACAACGATACCGTCTAGAGAGCAGAGTTAAAATTCCTTGTGGAGGATGTGTTGGCTTATTTCCTGTTTTGTGCGTCTGACTCGATGAGATGCAGTGCTCTGTTCCATTCACTGTGGGAGAGGTGCGGGACATTGACTATAATGGGCGTTGTGTGGATTCCTACGAGACTAATAATCACTGAATTACTTCCCAGCAACGTTCACTAGTAGGGCGCCCTTGGTGATGATAGTGTTCCTCAGGCCCTACGTCACATCCACCTCGGTCCTTAATGGTAGCGGATCCTTGCAGGAGAAATACACAACACTCACTACACCACAACTTTTCTGGAGGCCAAGGAGCATCACCTGAACACTGACGGCAGCCCAGGCCTCGTGACGAACCAGTACAGCTGGGATGTGTGGGCGAGGTGCCTTTACTATTACAGGGCAGGAAGGAGGGAGGACACAATCCAGCAGCCCTAACCCTGTCGACTGGGAGGCACACACTGAGGGGCGGCGAGGACCGCT